>VVHJ01001571.1:21052-52487 GCA_015107715.1 Tylochromis polylepis
GTGGCAAGTGTGTTTAAAAAAAAAAAAAAAAAAGCCTTTTTATGGCTCATTCAGTCTAGGAGTCTGAATGAGAGGAAATGAGACTTAGAGATGGAGGCAGAGTGAAGAGGGCTGAGGGGCTGAAGGAAATAAAGGGAAGGAGGGGGGTGGAAGGAGTAGCACCCACTCGCTTCCTCTTTCTCACACATAAATTACACGTCCAGGCACTGTCACACACTCCAGACTCACAGTTTCTACTTTATCCTCTGTGGTCAACATCTGGAAAGTTTTAGATCAAATAATACCATTGCCCTTTCCCCTTCTCCGGTATCACACGGACACATTTATGTAATGATATTTCACATTTACACATAAGAACTGTTCCACTTCCCTTCAGACCTCGAAATGGATACAAATCCAAAGAAGAGATTCTGGTGCATGAACAAGGATCATTCCCTTCTTTCCTTTCTCTCTGTGTCTCCATGTCTCCCTCTCCAGGGGGATGTGTGTGTGTATGTGTGTGCGCACATGTGAGTGTGTTTCTATCTTAGTGGCATAAACATAAGGAGCGACTAGAAGAACCATGGCCTTTTTAGGGCAATAACACACACATACACACACACACAAGCACACACATACACATGAAGCGAAGTGTTAAATACGAGTTCCTCCTCCCTTCAGTAGTCATCATCCCACATAGGTTACACCTCGCCAACTTTTTGAGACTATGAGTGTAGCTGCGTGCGCGCAGAGAGGTGTATAAATGTGGGAGGCATAGTGCAGACTTTGTACGTGTGTAGAGAGACAAAGACAGAGGAAAAGAGAACAAGGGAGGCGATCAATGCTTGTTTTGGCTGCGTTTAGATTTCATTTTAGAAATAGGCCGAACGTAAAATCGAGGTGTAAACTGACGTGTGTGTAGTTTTCACACGTGGAACATGGCTCCCATCAGATGAGGTGCTCAGCTGATCTTTAACCTCACAAATTTCATTACAAATTGAAATTCATGTAGAGTACAATTAGCGGGCCTTGATTGCAACATAAAAACTGTGCCTCTTGTTACTTAATCAAAGGTGGTTTGACAACAACAAATGCAATCTGACCACTCTCATAACAGCATGGATGATGAACCACTGAGATGATGTGTTTGAAGCAAATCAGATTTGCCTGCACGCTGAACCTTACCTTTTCCTGAAGATTTTTTATTTTAAACGCACCTACATAATTCTCATAAGAAATAGCAGGTTTCTGGTTTCTTTGGTTCACATGTGAAAGATTTCTATGTGCATTAAACATTCATGTATGTTACAGCTGTATTAATCCTGTCCCTGATTAACACTCATGGGTTCGCCCTGTAAATTGAAATAAGTATACTGCATAATTGAGTCCACATGATTAGATTTAGATTTTTACAGGGCTGGTATTACTATAATCAAGGTTTTTTTTTCTTCTGTACACTGCTTTGCTTAAAGAGGCAGTGTGAGGTGCGCAAGTCTCTATTTTGCTTTTTGTCCTCTTGTTCCTAAGGGCAAGGTCATATGCAGAGCTGTGTTCAAAATTCTACGCTCGAAATGCCTCCTTGTGGGTACTGAGAGTATTTCATTTTGATTGATCACGCGGTCGGTCAAATGTAGGGGTGGAAGTAGAAAACCACATCTAAAGCAACAGTCCAGCATGCTCGATTGGGGCCATAAAACAAATTGATATATGCTTAAGAGCTTTTTATAATTGTGAAACCTCTCAGTTTCAAACGATCGCAGCAATACAAAGTCGATTGTTGCATGAGGCTGACGACTCAAAGGCACCTTCACTGATGTTATTAATATGAAGAAGAGTGTTTCTTTCAGCTTTTCCAATCCAGTCTTTCTTTTTTTTTCATTTGCCCAACAACCTAAAAATGCTTTTCTTTGAAGGTGAAAGGAGTAGCAGGATTTAGTCTTGCTTATGTAGCTTTTGCTGTGGCACTCAAACCCAGGCCCCTGTTGTGTAGCCATGGGCGTACAGGTATCCCACTCAACCAGGTGAGCTGTAGCAGCACCCACAGCTCTGTACCCTTGAGCTGTTTTGATTTGTTTTATTCTACCATGGCAATCACAGTGCGCTGTCCTTTTTCAACATGCTGTAAAGTGGTACATAAAGTAGAATTTGTAGTCACAGATTGAATAAGAATCATCTGCAAAATGCTTTTTTATTTCTCCAGTGTAAAGACAGAGGACCACTGAAGTACTGAAAATGCCATTAAGTCCAGTGTTAAACAATAATACATGTGTAACTAGTATAATGTTTGCCCAAGACAAAAGCTTGCTGACAGCTCTTTTGAACTTTTATTGAATTTATTTAAGGCTTTTCATGTGATGTCCTGTCTTTGAAAAAAGATTTAAAAAAGAAAAAACAAATTTGTATTCTTTCTCTCACCACACAAGACACCAGTAGTTGTACTTGAGTCCCTTGACATTACTACTGTCTTTTTTTTTTTTTTTTGCCCATGCATGTTTTTCAGCTCCCTGAATGTCCGAGTTAACTCAGAAGCTTATCAGCAAAGAGTTCGATGCATGGCAAAAGAAAAATACTGTATCGTTTGTTACTTTGTTACACAACCCTGTTCTTACTCCACATTACTAAACGTGATTCATATCGATAATGGGATTACAATTATAACAGCTTTAGCAGCAAGCATTTAAACTACCGTCAATCTAGCACTGAATCACACAAGTACTATCAGTGGTCAGGCATGATATTGACCGAGATGTACCATACATACAGTTTTCTGCGGTTGTTGAGGTCACCAAAGAAGTACACTGTGTTGCCAAAGGCATTCACTAACCCATCCACATCAACGAATTCAGGTGTACCAATCACTTCTATAGTCACAGGAGTATAAAATCAAGCACCTAGGCATGCAGACTGCTTCTACAAACATTTGTTAAAGAATGGGTCGCTCTCAGTGAGCTTCAGTGTGGTACCGTCATAGGATGCCACCTGTGCATCAACTCCAGTCATGAAATCACTACCAAATATTCCACAATCAGCTATTAGTGGTATTATAACAAAGTGGAAGTGACTGGAAATGACAGCAACTCAGCCACAAAGTGGTAGGTCACGTAAAATCACAAAACAAGGTCAGCACACGCTGAGGCGCACAGCGCACAGAGGTCAGCAGCTTACTACCAAATTTCATGCGGCCTTCAGATTAGCTTAAGAATAGTGCATAGAGAACTTCATGGAATGGGTTTCCATGGCTGAACAGCTGCATCCAAGCCTTACATCACCAAACACAATGTGGTACAACCTTGTGGTAATCCTTCCCAGAAGAGTTGAAGCTCTTATAGCTGCAAAGGGTGGGCCGACATCATATTAAACTCTATGGCTTAAGAATGGGATGTCACTCAAGTTCATATGGATGTGAAGGCAGACGAGCGAATACTTTAGGCAATATAGTGTATGTATATTAGCGTTGTCAGTGATACTCATAAATACAGTCTTTGGGTCTACTGCTTGTTGATTCCCACATGTAGAGAATCACAAGTGGTGTTAATAAGTCTTCCTTCTGTGGTATGAGAACAAAAATCTATCACAAGCTAAAGAGTTTCACAAACTGTGAGGGAGAGTAGAGAGAATTTATGGTTTCAGTCATGTGGGGATCATAAATATTCATTACGTGTGAATTTTAGGATCGCACAATGCTTGTTAGCAAAGCCTCTTGATACTTTAAAAGAGCAAGTAAAACTAAATGTAATAAAAAGGATATTGAAGGGCTATTTTTTCAGAGCATTTAGTGTTCGTACAGGAGAATGATGTGAGACTGAGGTGCAGTGTTGAAAGTCCACATTCACATACGTGCTATTACAATGCATTTGTAATATTATAAAAATGGATCGCCAGCAGACTTGCAGACAAACAACAGACTTGCAATGCTTTAGCCAGTTTGTCCTGATGAGAAGCAGTGTATGAATTCAGGATGTGGCACCAGAAAATTTACTGGAGCACAAAAATACAGAATTTTTAATACAAGACTTCATGTTTTACAAGAGGGCTTCAGTTAAATCTTAGCTGGATCACTGAGTGTAATGTGGTAAGTGAAGTAGATCAGCAGGTATAGATTGGTGCTGGCCCAATTTGATTGATAGGGCCTGGCTGCAGCTCTGATCTTGACTGATAATGTCTCAGCTGAGGGCACAAAGACTAGAAAGGCTTGGAGGTAATACAGTGGAGTTACTAACTATGTTGTTTCTTCATTCTTTTGTTTTCCTTCCTGCTTTATCTCCCATGCCCTCCTTCCCCTCTTCTTTTCTTTTGCATTCTCTTTCTTTTGCTCTATCCAGCCCGAGGAACTGACTGATGTGTTAGAGATCAGCAACATCGTTTTCACCAGTATGTTTGTCCTGGAGATGGGGTTCATGCTGCTGGCTTTCGGCTTGTTTGGATACATCAGGAACCCATACAACATCTTTGACAGCATCATTGTTATCATCAGGTAGTATTTATCCGTGCTGCTTTGTCTCCACGCAGAGAAGAAAGCGCAGAGAGACCAAAACAATCAGTAGCAGACAAGTAACAGTTGGCGGTATAGCGTGTGCCTGATTTCTCTCCAACTTGAGGTTTCAGTTGTCAGGTTCAGTGCTGTGGCATCTCTTCTGTAGGTAAGATTGTCACAGTCATAAGGGAACACACTTCACTTGCTGCCTCAGCAGACTCCTTATTCTGTCAGTTGAGGTTTGCAGTGCGGCTGTCATTTAGCTTTGGGCCTTTCAAACTGTGATGTTCTGTTAGTTTTGCTATTGAAATAGAATTAGCTTTATAATCACTACTGGTAATCCTGTTACTACTGGTGAGACACTTTAAAACATACATGTATTTACCTCTACCAAGGACGTTGTGTTTTTGGTAGTGTGTGCATGCGTGTCATCATTGTGCCTGTAAACATGATAGCTCAACAACTTTTGAATGAATTTCGATAAAACTTTGTGGGGGTGTAGGGTGGGGTCATGTTAACGATCCATTAAAATTTGGCTTACATCTTCAAAGTAAACTTAACGATTTAGTGGTCGAAAATTGACATCATTCTTACAAATAGAGTGTTTATTTTAACATATAGAAAATAACATATAAAGAATAAAATTAAATAAAATATGTCACATTTTACCTTTGACCTCTTGTTCAAGGTCAACAGATTGATTTGAATGTCAAAGTGATAGTAAATAATAATAATAAATAATGAAGCCATATAGTGCTATTTAAAACTTTGTTTCTCACCGCCATTGTTTTTACTGACGACTAGAATAGAATAGAAATAAAGTATCGATCCTATTGTTAGTATCGACCTGATATCAGTATCACCATTAGTACTGCCTAAAGAGTGAGCTGCCTTGGTGGAGGTTTGTCCTCTCGTTTTGTTTCACAAACAGATTGACGTAGACTGCAGGTAGCATCAATGCATGCAAGACTGATGTTGTCCAGTATTTTAATACTTTGTTGTTGGTCGTTCTCAGTGTGTGGGAGATAATTGGTCAAGCAGACGGTGGGCTGTCAGTGCTGCGAACGTTTCGTCTGCTACGAGTTCTGAAGCTGGTTCGCTTCCTACCCGCCCTGAGGAGACAACTTGTAGTGCTGATGAAGACAATGGACAATGTGGCCACCTTCTGCATGCTTCTCATGCTTTTCATCTTCACTTTCAGGTAGGGGCTAAACAGAATAAACACAACTTATCCAATCTGTCTGCCTTCAGGGTGTTTTCTAATGATGAAATATTGATGAGTATTGTAGTTAAAATTCAATGCAAACATCCAAATTAATATGTCTACATTTCATTTTTCTCTGCAGTATACTGGGCATGCATCTTTTTGGGTGTAAATTTAGTTTTCGCACAGAGAATGGAGACACCATCCCTGACCGAAAGAACTTTGACAGTCTGCTCTGGGCCATTGTCACTGTTTTCCAGGTTAGTTTCTGACTTACACTGTGCAACACTATTTTAAGTTTGAATTATAAGTAAGCTGGCTTTTGCTTTCTATTTTTATGTCACATTGTCCAAACTGTGCCTGATGATAACCAAATACAAGCTTACCTGTATCTACAGTTATAATATACATATACTGTAGACATCCGTTATAATAACCTGTCAGCGCCTCCTCTGCTTCAGGGAAAAACAGAAAGAGACAGATATATAGGAATAACCACATGACCTATATAAATTGCTTAGGGAGGGTTCCAATGAAATTACAGAGAAGGTGGCGAACTGAATCCTCCATCTTACAAAGAATGGAAATAAAATAAATAAAACATACTGCACATGTCCTCATGTGTTACTGGTGGCATGGAGTAAAGCACACTGACCACAACAGAGGTGAGCATATCAAAATTAAAATTTAGAGATTACATTAGATTTAATTGGACTTTTTTGATTTCTTTTACTACTTAATCCAGCATAAGAAAAATAATTGTTATTGATCAGTCTCCCTTCTACTGTTGCTAATCGGCCTTCTTACTGAAAAGCAGTGGAGCTTATTGGGTTATTATTTTATTGTGTGTGTGTTTGTGTGTGTTTTTATTTGAAACAGGATTGATTCTGTAAAATAATAGAGCATCATATTTATTTTTATAGTATATTTACCAGAAATACACTGGATAGTGTGTGTGTGATGGAGTATTTACCCAAATGTTGGCTGTGTGTGTTATTTGGCTATTCTAAATGTCTAAATCAAATGTCAGAGTCAGTCTGGAGTGTGTTCGTGTGTGTGTGTATTGTGTATTTATGCCAAGTGTCTTCTCTTGGTCCAGTGCTGTGGAAAATTCTTCCAGAATCTCTCTTTCACTATCACTTCTATTTTTTGCTCTCCCTCCCTGTGGAGGTTGTTCAATCGCACATGGATTGTCCTCTTTTTCTATATTGGATGCCTCAGCATAAGACTAGAACACAGAATGCAGTGCACTGTCTCACTTTAGTGCTGAAGAGGCATTTTGCTCTAAACTGACTGTCATATTCTTGCAGTAGTTTTCTGGAGAGTAGCTACAGTACACACAAATATATGCATGGCACATACAGTGGGGGAAATAATTATTTGATCCCTTTGTAAGTTTACTCAGAAAGAAATGAACAAGCTCCAGAAATCCAGAAAATAAATTACATAAAAGCTATAAATTAATTTTCATATCATTTAGTGAAATATGCATTTGATCCCCAACAACCCAGCCAGAGGTCTGTCTCCCACAGATTACAGTCAGTCAATTACAGATACTACTGATCTCAGCTCTTCATGACTATAAAGCACACCTGTCCACAGAATCAATTTCTTCCATTACAACCTCTCCACCACTACGGGTAAGACCAAAGAGTTGTCAGAGGACATAGACCAGCACAAAGCTAGAATGAGCTACAAGACCATCAGCAAGAAGCTTTGTGAGAAGGTGACAACTGTTGGAGCCATTATTCAGAAATGGTAGAATTATGAAATGACCATCAATCGCTCTTATGATCATGAGAAATGTGGTAGATCATCCCATTTGATTTGAAGGTCAGTTCAGACCGCAGTCACCAAGAGCACCATTGGTAACACACTACACTGTAGTGGATTGAAATCTTGCTGTGCCGACAAGGACCCCCTCCTCAAGAAGGCACATGTACAGGCCCATCTTAAGACTGGCAGTAAAATAAATGATTCAGAGAAGATTTGGCAGAAAGTGCTGGGGTCAAGTGACACCAAAAGCTGTTTGGCATCAACTTGACCCACCATGTTTGGAGGAAGAGAAATGCTGAGTATGACCCAGAAAACACCATCCCCACAGTTAAGCACGGAGGTGGGAACATTATGCTTTGGGGTTGTTTTTCTGCTAACTGTACAGGAATGACTTCAGTCCATTAAGGAGCCAATAGACAGGTCTGTGTACTGTAAAATCTTGGATGAAAACCTTCTCTCAGCCAGACTGGGTCGTGAATGAGTCTTCCAGAATGACAATGCCCTAAAGCATACAGCACCACCAGGGCAAGAAACAGGTGGCTAAAGAAGAAGTGCATTATGGCCATGGAGTGGTCCAGCCAGTCTCCAGACCTCAGTCCTATAAAAAAATCTGTGGAGGGAGCTGAAGCTTTGAGCAGCCAGTAAATAACTTTTAGGTTTAATGTGTTTTTTCTGGATTTTTGGTTATTCACTGTATATATATGTATATACGCACACATAGCACAATGAAGTAGGAGGGCAGAGATGGAGTTTGCAGCCATGCAAACACACGTAGACTCACCTGTAACTTTCCATGTTAACCTATAGACAAACAGTATATGAAAATGAAGTATTTCACCAGTAAAAGCAGCTGAGCACTGGAGTTTTTAAAGCATTTAATGTCTTCATGTTAATTTCTGCCAGTATCTGAGGCTTGTACTTCTTATCACCATTTTTAGTTGAATATCTCTAAACTTCACATCTCCCCTGTCCTGAATTTCTCTTTCTTCTTCACTCCTTTGTTGTTAATGTGTATGTAAATCTGTGTGTGTGCTCCATTCATCTCACAGATTCTTACCCAGGAGGACTGGAATGTGGTGTTGTACAATGGCATGGCTTCTACCACTCCATGGGCGGCCCTCTACTTCATTGCTCTTATGACATTTGGCAACTATGTCCTCTTCAATTTACTAGTGGCCATCTTGGTTGAAGGCTTCCAGGCTGAGGTGAGAAGGACTCTGGTTCAGTATTTTTGGATTGTACTGGTTTATGGTGTACCATTTTCCTGTATGCTACTTGTGGGCTCTGAATTAAATGTAGTCCTTGTTTTACATTTTCAAAGCTGGTAATAAGGCACTCATATTTTACACATAAGGTTCATAAAAGACAAAAATCCTCTTTATTCATGGCACATTTCCTGTACTTTAGTATAGTAATATATTTTTTCATATTTTTCAAGCATATTTGACACGTGTATTTAGAAAAGTAGGTTCTGATTATGATTCTAATGTCAGCACAGGTAAAATTTAAGGTCTAATTCTAAAACACACCCCTGATGGCTGTGTGTGTATGTATATATATATATATATATATATATCTTGTGGAGGATAAGGACACCAAAGCCTTTGAAGAGAAGGGAATTTCCCAGTCACTATCAGTCCTTTGTCATTCAACCATGTGTGCCCATTGTATCTTTAGCCACAGGAGTATCTTTGGAGCAATTTAATATGCTCATGGTCTGGGCCTTGATTGAAAATATTTTTTCCCCATGATGGTAAAGTCAAAACAAAATGGGAAGGCAATACAGAAATGTCATTGTTGTCATGTATGCATGTGTTACAGGGTGATGCTAATCGGTCAGAGTCAGATGATGACAAGAAATCAGATAACTTTGATGAGGACGAGAAGATAGAACAGTTCAGAGACACAGGTAGGTGTTTTGATGATATTCTTTTTCTGCTTTTACAGCTGATTGATCAGTAAAAACTGTAGTGAAAGCAGCAGGAGAAATAAAGCAATATGAAGCATTATAATATAGTACTGTGTATAACTCTCCTCCACAGAGCTAAAGCTCTCACTGATGATGACAAGTAATGGTCACATTACTGACTCTCGTGGCTCTATGGCTCCTCCCATAATCATGCGCACAGCAGCCACACCCATGCCTACACCTAAGAGCTCTCTTGGACCTGAGTCCATCCTCGGGGATGAGCTCACGTACATAGACGGAGTACCTCAATACAGTGAGGTAGGACTGGGTTTTCCTGAGGCAGGGGTTGGTTACGCAGAGTCCCGACGGGGAAGCTCAACATCAGTGGAGCCATATGATCCGCCTTCTCTGGTAAGTTATATGAAAGACTAAATGTAAATGCCATCTACAGTATAATATCTTCAGTTTATTAAGTATGACTTACCAAAGTTAATTATTCCTGGTGGACTAATTAAAGATTCAGCCTCAGATTCTATTATGAGGTTTGTTCTTTTATTTGAGAATTCCTTTTCCTTATTGCTGATTCAGAAAAAACCCATCATATATACCTAATATGAAACACACTCACATCAACAAATTTTTTTAAAAAGAGTTAAAATAGTACACAAAGATATGAGACAAGCTTCATGTGCGCATACACAGTGGTTTCAAATGGAGTACCAGATACAGCCTAAAGAGCCAGTGAGCCCAGTGAGGTAACACTAGAACTAATCACAAGCTTCAAATGTTTCATTTCACAGAAACCAATCAGATCCACTTATGTCACGTTTGTGACAGTTTGGCGATGACATTTAGCAACACCAGTTCTGTGAATTCTAATCGGAGTGAGAGAATAGATATGATTTAGTCAGGCTTTAGGGGTGCTTGAGTTAGCTGAATTGACTTAACATTATTATATCATTTTCACTTGCGTATACACATATGCAGAAGGGAGCGGTGGTTTGGGAAGGTACCGGATAAGCTGCCAACAAAGTCTCCGAAGGGGGCATGATCACTTAACCACATTTACAGCTGCAAGTCACATAATTAGGAGGGCAGTGTGACGCAAGGAGAGCGAGTATTCCAAAACTGGAAAATAATTTGGACACAGAGAGCCAATGGTAATCTTGTGTTATAACATGGGGGAACGAAAAACTGTTTGTAACTAAAGCATTTGGTCAAGTCGAATTTTATTTGCAAAAAATGTAGTTCGTGGCTTGCTAATTTAATAACATTGAGAGAGACTGTGGGAAAAGCAGTATTCAATATGATAATTACTGTCTGAACCATTGAGAACCATCATGAAAATTAAGTTAATAAAAGCCCTTTGTTTGAAAGACTCATCAGTAATTTTACTGTGGAAGAGTGGAAAAAAGTATGAAAACATATGAAACATGTTGTCAAATTTTAAATGAAGCTACTCTCAGCAGATGATGGAAAGTTTTAACTGTTAGCCTTTTAAAAGCTGCTTTAACCGACATTCACTTTCACAACCACACATTACGTTCGGCCCTATTTTCTATCTCATCAGAGCCTCTCTAGTCCCGGGCGGCGTTCTCCTCTTCCTCCCCGTGGCTCTGGAAGCTCATGGGGAAGTCGGCGCTCCAGCTGGAACAGCCTAGGAAGGGCACCGAGCCTCAAAAGGCGAGACACCAGCGGAGAGCGGGAGAGCTTGTTGTCTGGGGAAGGTGGAGAGGATGAGGATACCAGGGACGGCAAAGTGGAGGCAGGGGGAAACAACAGACTAAAGCCGGGGTCCTTGGAACTGCTGCAGGCGTCTACTCTCTGCCCTTCTGTGATAGCAGACTATGGTGACTGCAATGGGAGGACTGTGACCTACAACCCGAACATGAACTCTGACCCCAAAGAAGACTCCTCCCCTGAGGACGACTTGGACGATGATGTGAGTGGTGTTTAGTTGTTTCATTTACTCTGCGGCTGGTTTTTACAATGAAATGCAGATGCTCGTGGATGGATTTTGAGCTTCTGTGGTTTTGAAATCTTGTGCAAATTCCTAAACTGTGCCCTCTGTGACTCCGTTTACACATTTTATTTAATTTTCTTCTCTCCTCTTCCAATTCTCCCCTTCTGCCCTTTGCGTTCACTTTTGTATATAAATTAGAGTGTGCATTTTGTGTTCACACTGCAGAGCCTGGAGGGACACTAATTGTCATGCCTTAATTGATTAGTTTAGGCACTAATTGTTTTCTCAGTTGGTACAAAACAACTTGAGTACATGCAATCAGCACACTTATATATTTGTGCATGAAAAACGTGGAAAGGATCGCCCCCCCACCTCCCCCTCCTTGGTGATTTTGGATGACCTCTTACGCGACAGTGTTCATGGGTTTATTGGCTCCAAATTGAGTTCATAATACCATGAAATCCACAAAAACAAAAGCCCTCTCCCAGGGCGCAGTGGATAACTGAGGCTTAATACAGACAGTGTATTGATACATGGGTGTGTGTTTCAGTGCGCGCTTGCAAGGGTATACACTGCATGTGTGCACACGTTGTGCCAACTGAGGTGTGCATATGCACATTCTTCTCTGTGAGTGTCTATCCCAGATTATGGACCTCGGCTCCAAGGAGACCTGAGCGGTCGGTTCTTGTCACGGTTGCGCACACACGTATCCACAAAGATACGCCCAGATGCACACGTGCTCACATAATGGGCAGCCTGCCAAATAAGCAGTTTCTGAGAGGCCTGACTTTGGGTCGTTTTTAATTAGAATCCTGAAGTGCAGAAGCTGCGCGCCTAAGCTTTCTTCTGTTTGTTTTATTACAAACTTTAATGAGTTTCAAAACACTTTCTATTGAGCTTGTGGACTAGCTAAGTTGGAGGTCCGCCTGTTATGGTCCCAATTATCTCCCTCTACTTATGCAATGAAACACATGTTTACTATGCCCCCATAGATTAAAGTGCAGAATGGCTAACATCAGCAACACCGTGGAAACTCTGTCTAAAGCCGTGCATTGCTTCTCTCTAATAGGATTTGTAGTGTAATTGTTGATGGGGTGTGCAGAGTAGATTCGTCATAATACAATTTTACTTCCACTGATAAACATATTGTATTTTTTGGCAATGACATTTAACAGCATTTAGTTGAATAAAAAGCTTTCTGGCTTACATACTTTCTCCACCTACAAGGATTTTTCTGCATGATTTAATGTTCAAGCTGATCTTCAGCCGGGGTTTAAGGAGTGCACGCAGAACAAAAAGTCATAAAAATGTTATTGCTTAGATTCTACAGATTGCATGCATAGCTTGTGAGGCAGCCGTTTATTTTTGGAGAGGAATGCATCGTCCCTTTAGTAGCCTTGCTTCTAATCTACAACAGACAATCTCAGCATTGATTAAATATTTAACAGTTGCATTACCTTTGACTTATACATTAATATGTGTAATGTACAAAAATGTGAAAAAGTACATCTGCCAGAATACTGAACCATTCAGATTTGCAAGACAAACCATTTGGAGTTTTTCACTGGGTGAGATTTACTGTATTTGACTTTGAGTGTTGCAGACATGACGGTGATAAACATTTTACCAAATGCACAGGTGACACCTATAGCTGGTTTGGAGATAATTGATAGAGAAAGTAGTTTTGTTGTTAGTGTTAATGACATCGATGTGTGACCATTGTTTCCTGCAGGGTTCTTTTTGCTACTGGACCAGGAAGGAGTTCCATAACATGAAGCCCCGTTGGTGCAAAGAGCATGAAGACTGGACACTGTACCTGTTCTCTCCAGAGAATCCGTAAGACACACACAGTAGTCTTTTCATCCTGTCAGAGAGCATCGACTTGGATTCATTTATTGGAGATTTACCCTAATCCTGTAGGATCACAGTTTCTACACTAATCCTAACCCGAACCTAACCCCAAGCTATTTATACTAAGACACAATGATTTACATTTTCAGCATTAGCTTCTGTCACCAAAGTGTGATTGCACTAGCAGATTTATGTCCCACCAGCATGAGGTTTACACACACATGGATCCATATGAAGAATTCAGTCCGTGACATCACCCTCTGCCATCCATTTTTCTGCTTACTCACTGCCCTATTCCCCTCTGGTTCTTCTTTTCTTATTTTTATTTAACTATCTCTGTCTCTTGTATTTTTTACTGCATTCTCACTATTATTTATTTGATTACCAGCTTTAATAAATGATTGATATTTTATCGTTTTATTAGAGTTGTGTGCATGTGTGTATGTTTTTTATTTATTTATTTATTTACTGTTTTTGGGGGTTTTTTAGGTTCCGTAAGTGGTGCCAGAAAGTGATCTCTCACAGACTGTTTGACCACATAGTTCTAGTTTTCATCTTTCTCAACTGCATCACCATTGCTCTGGAAAGACCTGATATAAAAAATGACAGCACGGTGAGACACACACACACACAGCCAACATTTACCAGGTTTCTACACACATATCAGAACTGTTCTTTTACTTTCTGTCTCTTATAAATGATAAATCTTTAATTAAGTAAGAGAAACAGGCAAGATTTCCTCTATTATATGTGATGCTTTTTATCCCTGCCATTGTTACCTGTAGTAAATCAACCTTTGGTTTCTTGCTTGTCTTCGCATACACGCTTGTGCTTTAGTCTGGGTACTGGGGTCTTTCACTACATTTTACATACAGTCATAGTAAAAAAGAGAGTACGCACAAGTTTTTAGATATCTGTAAATAATGTGGTCCTTAACAAGTCTTAAAATTAGGCAAATATAACCTCAGATGTGAGGTTGTGCATTAACAGAGTGCCACAATCTTCTCAGGACCGGACATCATAGCAGCATCTCAAACTCTGCAAGCCTTAGTTAACATTTCAAATGTTAAAGTTAATGAAGATACAGTTAGAAAAAAGCCAAAGAAGTATGTGTTGTTTGGAAGGGTTGCCTGGAGAAAGCCTCGTTTCTCTAAAAAGAACATGACAGCATGGTTTTGGTTTGCAAAGCTCCATCTGAACAAACGACAAGAATCCTGGAGCAATGTCTCTTGGACGGATAAGACCAAAGTGGAGCTGTATGGCCATTATGCACAGTGCCACATTTGGTGAAAACCAAACAGAGCATATCAGCACAAACACTCCATAGCAGCTCAAGCACAATGTTGGGGTGGTGACTTGGGCTTGTTTTGCAGCCACAGGACCTGGCCACCTTGAAGCCATTGAGTCAGAGATGAACTCTGTATACCAAAGTATTCTAGGGTCATCTGTCCAAAAGCTGAAGCTTAGTCCAAATCGCATAATGCAGAAAATCTACAACAGAATGGCTGAAAAAGAAAAGAATCAAGGTGCTACAATTTGTTTTCAACTTTGTCAGCTTTACCTTCTATTTTCTATTTTCTAAAGTAAATTAGTAAAAGCAAAGAATTACAAAACATTTTGAATATTTTATTGCATCACTTATTATTTTTCCATAACTATGGATGCCTATTTCAGTATTAAAGAGTGCACTGATCTTCAAAGGTTTCAACCAAACACAAGCTCATGCTTGTCTGTTCGGGATCATTGTCTTCCAAAATTGTACATAATATATGACATTATGTGCTTTTTGGTGCTTGATTGATAATTCTTTGCGGAAAGGTTAGGGAAAAAATGTAATAAACCATTGTGTGAGGCAAGGAAGGATAGGATCCAAATGCAGGGCTCTCAGGCGGAACCTAAGGAGGGAGGAAACACCTGGGGAACACAGCTGAACATAGTCTGACTGACGAGAAAGGGGAACCAGAACTTAACATGACACACACAGGACAGATGACCATCAGAATAAAACAGGAAACAGATGGACCAGACACAGGAAGACAGGGAACACAAACACTGAGACGAGACTGACAAAATACAAGGAGCGAGGGACAAAGACTTAACCTTCATAACCAGACGTGACCACACACAGGGGACGCGGGGGAGGACACACCAAGGAGAGACGAATACAGACTAGACATGGAAGGGAACAAAATCAAACAAAAGCAAAGAACTAGAAACATAACAAAACCGAACATTAGCATATCAATAGTCTGCAAGAAATGAATAAACTGGTCTAAGCAAACTCAAATACCTGGGTTGAAGACCCAGGACCACGATAAAAATAATTTTATTAAAGTGTACAACAGCTGAAAGAATAAAACTCCAGAGTTTAAAACCTTTAAAAACCACAAGACACATTTTAGACTGATACTAGATACTCTGTACACTGTAGTGTGATGTGGCATGTGCTACATGGTATGTGGGCTGAAATATAATATCACTCTGTTCTTTAGGAGCGACATTTCCTGAGTGTGTCCAACTATATTTTCACTGTGATCTTCCTAGCAGAGATGGCCATTAAGGTAAGCATCTTTCTTTCTTCTGTAGATGAACCTTTTTCTATTTTATTCTGGATCTAGAATATCGTGATTACTGCCTTATGTACAGCTTAATTTGTATTTTAATAATTCCCAGGTTGTAGCTCTTGGTTTCTGCTTTGGGAAGCAGAGCTACCTCCAGTCCAGTTGGAACATTCTGGATGGTGTATTGGTGTTTGTGTCTCTGATCGACATTTTGGCTTATCTGGCCTATCATGGTGAAAACAGGATCCTGGGAATTCTGAGAGTACTTCGCCTGCTACGAACACTTCGCCCACTGAGGTACATGTTGGATTTTCTTTTGTATGTGGATACTACCTTCTCAACTTTTGGGGATTATGGTGTAGTGGTTTGCATATTTGCCTAAAGAGCAAAAGATCCATATTTTGATCCCAGGAAGAGACACAAATTACTTTGGGGTTGTGTCACGAAAGGAATCTAGAGTAAATCTCTGGTGAATCATGTGCAAATTTGCAGTGCTACTTTATATTGTCAAAAGCATTCGCTCGTTGTGCTTTCACACATATGCACTTCAGTGACATCCCATTCTTAATCTATAGGATTTAATATAAGGTCGGCCCACTGTTTGTAGCTATAACAGCTACAACTGTTCTGGGAAGACTTTCCCTAATAGCTGATTGTGGAATAGTTAGTAGCAAGGAATTTCACGACTGGATTTGTTCCACAGGTGGCATCCTATCACGGTACCACGCTGGTTCTGAGAGCGACCCATTCTTTCACAAATGTTTGTAGAAGCAGTCTGCATGCCTAGGTGCTTGATTCTATACACCTGTGGCCAGGGAAGTGATTGGAACGCCTGAATTCAATGATTTGGATAGGTGAATGAATGCTTTCGTCAGTGTGGTGTGATGGAAGGGATCATTTAGGAATAAGGAAGAATTCGAAAGTAGCTTTTATAAATGGATGCACATGTGCTGGATACTTGTATGCAAGTGCTACACATGCTACTTTTTCGTTGCTGTAGCTTCTTTGGGTTCTAGTTTTTTAATGTACTGCATTTATTGGTACTTGTGGTAAACATGTTTGGTTTGTGTGTTCCAGGGTGATCAGTCGAGCCCCAGGATTAAAGCTTGTTGTGGAGACTCTCATCACCTCTCTTAGACCTATTGGGAACATTGTTTTGATATGCTGCGCCTTCTTCATTATCTTTGGAATCTTAGGGGTCCAGGTAATCACTGTTCCACAACACAGAGACGCCTTACACCTTTTTTGCTTAAATGTCACTGATTTTTAAGTAGCTGCAGGCATGATTGAGACCTCAGTATCCAATGAACAATTAGCTTTTTGTTTGAGCAGTTTTGAAAGAATAACAGTTAGGTGAAGTGTGAAAAGAAACAAGATGACCTGGTATTACCCAAGGACTGAGGAAAACGTATACGACAATATGTTCAACTTCCCTTTATTTCTTTATTTCTGGCATTATAAGCTAAATACTTGAGCTACAAACTCTGGTACATAACATGTAAATGGCAGCCAAATAGACCTGCAGATAACTCTCTCTGTATATGTTTTTCTGTTTCACTCTAGCTGTTCAAAGGGAAGTTCTACCACTGTGAAGGTCTGGACACAAGAAACATCACCAACAGATCAGACTGTGAGCAGGCTAAATACCACTGGATACGAAAAAAGTACAACTTTGACAACTTGATTCAGGTAATAATCAATAGCTTGAGGGTGAGATATGGGGAATGAAAGTGTAGAATGAGCACTGCAGAATGTCACTGTGAGCTGTTTTAACTAATTTTATAGTACTGTGCAAAAGTCTTGAGCTATACCTCATTTTTTTAAAAAATATTTTGCTTCCAAGGAGCAAGGATATGTTTTTAAAGGGGTTTTGAGCAACAGTTCTCCAGGCTTTCTGAAGAGCTTTCAAAGTTTTTCTGGCTGATTTTCAGTCCAATCCTTTTATCTGAAAGTCATGTCCTTAAATAATATTAAAAAAAAATACAACACAGGACCTGAGAGATGCATTTGGACCTTCTGTTGATCCATCTGCTGTTTACTCAAGCCTCATCAGAAATGGTCTCAGTGGAAGGGTTCCTCTCAAGAAGATATTCTTAAGGAAGGAAATAGGGAGAAAAGGCAATGCAAAATTAAACAAGAACTGACCTAAAAATCAGTGGCATCAGGTCTTATGGAGTGATCAGTCCAAATATGACATTTTTGGACATTTTTGGTGTCCAGTCCTTTCATCATCTTTTTACTTTTTTTTTTTAATAACTCACCTTGCTGCATCTTCAGAAAATAATTACTTAAAAATGTCCCACATTTCTATGACACATTTCATGGTATTATGATATTATATTATTATTATATTCAGAACAGCACAAAATCACCTTTTAAGGCTGTGAATGCGCTTTTTGTACTCACAGCTTCTAGTAATGATGAAGAAATAGAGTTACATGTTAGCATAACACTAATCTATATGCTATGTATGTATCAAAACTGATCACATGTGTAATGACTTGCTGTATTGTTTGTTTCCTATCCAGGCTCTGATGTCTTTGTTTGTGCTGTCGTGTAAGGATGGCTGGGTTACCATCATGTATGATGGGCTAGATGCAGTAGGAGTGGACCAACAGGTAATGGTGTGAGAAATTGCTAAGCTGTAAAATTGCTCGGTGTCAGGTACACAAAAAATACCTTTGTAGTGTTAATCTACATCCACACTCGAAGCAATTACTTATTCGTGGATCACTTTCAAGGTGACAGTAAGTCGTAGGGGAACATTCCATGATCCAGTTCGCCCCAGGAAATCCTCTGACTAGTATCTTGTGCTCTCATTGTTAGTCACTTCAGTTGCTCACTTCGAAGTGGAGAAGTTTATCTCAGATCCCAACCTCTTCATGTTGCCAAATGTCACTTTCTATAGTCTGGTTGTGACATCACTGCATATTGCTTCAAGTGTGGACACAGCTTTAAGTAACAAAGAGAAAATCACTGCAAGCAGTTTAAAGGTGGCGCTTTCCCTGAACATTTTCCAGGGATTTTGCCTGCTTCTAAATGTTGTAAGTGATAAGATACTGACAGTTTTGGTGCTGGTATCTCTTCTACTTGCGTGACGATGATCAGAAGAGCTAAATATGTTCTTTTCTTTTTTTTGTTTTCACTAAGAAATATGCATTAAAAAAAACTGAAAAAGCAAATATTCTCTGCTGTCTTCTGCTTTCCTCAGCCTAAAAGGAACAACAATCCTTGGATGCTACTCTACTTTATCTCCTTCCTGCTCATCGTCAGCTTCTTCGTCCTTAATATGTTTGTTGGTGTTGTGGTGGAGAACTTCCACAAGTGCAGACAGGACCAGGAAGAGGAGGAGGCGCGCTTACGGGAAGAGAAGAGGCTCAAAATGAAAGAGAAAAAGCGCAGGAGTAAGGAGAATGAAGGGGCTGGTCGGTAGTCTATTTTTCTGAGCACTGCCTGCTTTCAGAGCCTGAAAAAAAGAGAACGGGAATGATTAAAAAAGAAACAAACAGGGATATATGTGTATATATAACAGACTGAAATATTAAAAGAGGGAGAATTTAAAAGACTGGCTAGCTCACGCAAACAGTGATGGCCCACTGACAGAGGGCGTGGACTACATCAGTCTGATGCATGCAAATGCATGACTGCAGCCCTACTCTTACACTGCATGAAAAACATAAGCAGTTGTTTTAACCTAAAACTTTGTATGCTCACGCTTTAATTAATGGAACTGCCACCAGTTTAGTATAAAAGTCGTAACAGTACTTAAGCTATTTTAAATATGTCTCAGATAACAAATCTAAATACAACAAACCTGTGATAAGCTAACTTTTGTTTTTGATTTCGTTACTTTCAAAAAGCACCTTTATAACACTTGCTGCATGCGAAAGTAATTAACGGCTGCATTTCTCCAGATGTCTTTGGAAATATTGCTAGCAAAATTTGAATTGGTGAAATGCCAATAAACCCCTCCCTCCTTGCGAATGCATGTACAACACTGACCCTGAAATGGTTCTTGTCATGGATAGAAGAAGGATATTTCCTGCAAACACGCTTTGACTGGCAGACTCAGAAACATAGCAGATACTTTGGCTGCTATACCTGTAAACACCTTGGGGAGCTGCGCTGTTAGCATATGTTAAGTTATGTAGATAAAAAATTGTTTGTTACACCTTATAGCAAATGCAAGCACATGCTGAGAGAAACATCAGAAACACACCACCCACTGCAACCATGATTCAAAGTACTGTATAGTCACAATGCAAACGAGTATTTCATGTAGGGACTTGATTGTGAATGAGAGAAATTCGTAAAAGTATATTGTCTTATATTCATCTACGTAATTGCAGAGTTACATTTTAAGGCAGTATATGGTGTGAGCAGAACACAGCTCTTTTTATGTTCTAATAGCACCATGTCTCACTGGTCTAAAACTGCTCTTGATAAATGTAATGTAAGCTACTTGAATGTCTCAGAGCACTAAGCCTGTTCATAGGGATTGGGCATATGATCAATCAAAACTCACTAATCAATCGAAAAACGAATGTAGTTTTAGACTATTGAGATTTTTTTCCTGCAAGTATTTAAGAGAAAAGTGGCTCCAGTGTTTGTTCAACAGCACGCCCATATTCTCAATCTAAAATCTTAAGAAATTTGACATATTAATTGATTAATTTGAAATTATTGAGCTCAATATAAAAAGCTTAGATTATCGCTAAAGCAGTACAAGCTGAAAAAGAAAGTAACGCCTGAACGATCTCGTTTGTAAAGAAGGGTGTTGTTGAACATACACAGCCCCTCTAAATCATAGTTTTAAAAAAATGGCATGAAAGCATGCAGCAGATGCATAGGGCAGGGCATGGTATACATGAGAGTATGTCAAAGACATTCACATACACATTTGATACAATTAGAATGGACATGTGAGTATACAGTCTAGTTGGATAACAAGCACATATAAATGACCAGGGTCTCATCTGTAAAACAGTTGTTGTATGTTGGCACCATACTAAAAATGTATAAATGCACACAAAAGCAAAAAATGCCATGCCCCGAGATATCAATTTGGATTGGCTTCTTCTATTCATACACAATGTAGAACTTCACTATGTAAGTATCTGTGACTCTTGACTGGGTAGTGTTATTGCAAACACAGCAAGTTTTACACTTACAGAAATGATAACTAAAATGTTTGACCACAAGTTTTACTTTAGCCTCAACATTCCGACTATTGATTTAATATTAAATATGTAAACATGGCATTAGCATGCATAACCATACAACGCTAGAAACAGCTAGCTAGTTAACATTGGTACTGGTATTTTCATTGCTACTGGACTTCCTTAATCTGACTGAAAATTGGCTTATATTTCCTCCCATGTCACTCTAACTTTTGATTCTTAAGAGTGCAACATGCATGGACTTGTTGATCATTACATATACACAATTGAGGTCAGAAGTTTACATCCACTTATCATGGGCATGAATTTCATGGTAATTTTGGGCTTTTAATGATTTCTTTGAACTGTTCTTTTTCCAGGGTGGAATGATTGTACAGCACATATCTTTGATGACTTATATTCATACATCCCCATTAATATTTGGTTAAGTGTCTCTAAGCAATTTGTGCTTTGACCAGATGCTTTTGGTCACCATCAACAACCTTCTGGTATAATGCTGGCAGGATATTTGACAACTTTTCTTGGTAGAGTTAATTTTTATTGATTGATGTCATGGCACGGACTCAGCTTTTAAGCATACTCCACACATTTTCAATAGGGTTAAGGTCGGGGCTTTTGGAATACCATTCCAACAGGTTAATGTTAGCCTGCGTTATCCATTTCAATACTAGCTTTGATGTATGTTTGAGATCTTCAGCTGTTGATTTGAGGGGAAGTTGAAGAATTTAGAGATAGTCCTCCTTCTTCATGAGGTATCATCATGAAGAAGACACTAGTCCTCCTTCTTCAAAGCATGATGATACCGCCACCATGCTTGACAGCTGGTACAGTGTTCTTAGGTTTGAAAGCCTCTTCTTTACTCCTCCTAACATACCTCCTGTCATTTTGGCCAAATAGCTCAATTTTTGTCTACTGACCATAAAACTTTTCACTTGGTGCGCACCCTGTCAGTCCATTGTGATGTAAAATTAATTCACTGTGGACACTGATGCTGGTGTTCCAGCAGTTTCCAGTTCATGGCAGGCTTCAGTCTTAGCGGTTCCTGGGTTATTCCTGAACATCTTAACCGATTTCCTCTCATCTGAGGGTCACAGTTTGGGTCTTCTTCCAGATCTTGGCAAAGTGGTGACGCATTCAAGTAACTTGTACTGAAGTGCAGTTGTTTAAAGTGATAGTACTCTGCAGAAATCTGCAGTTATTTAGGAAAAAGAAAGCCGCAACTTGTGTACATCTACAATTCTCTTTCTTAGATCTTCAAATTGTTTCGAGTATTGGTCAATCCAATGAGTTCTGTCAAACAAATCTTTTTTTATGCTAACAAAGAGAACTAACAGTTGTAGTCAATCATGATCACTAACAAGAAGCTGAAAGGCCTTGGTGTTTGTAGAACCTTCAACACCCTTATTAAAAGATGTAAGTGAGTATATGTATATATTTGAGCTTTTATGTAAACTTTTATGGATTAGAGAAAATCAAAAATAAATTCAATGATGTGTGCCTAATTTTAGTTTTTTAAAGATGTATACTGTACAATTATTCCACCCTGGAAAAAGAACAGTTCAGAGTTTTCATTTTTATGAAAATCCCTAATTCACCATGATGTTTGAATGGATGTAAATTGTTAAGCATAACTGTACAAAAGTATTTTGAGATGGAAAATGCTACTAAATATGTGATCTCTTTAAAAAATGAATACATGTCATAAATATCTCAGACTTC
This sequence comes from Tylochromis polylepis, assembly GCA_015107715.1. NCBI lineage: Eukaryota > Metazoa > Chordata > Actinopteri > Cichliformes > Cichlidae > Tylochromis > Tylochromis polylepis. The sequence goes on from VVHJ01001571.1 coordinate 43,669, forward strand.
CTGTTACTCTCATGTCCTCACTTATTTAAATAAGCCACACAATTGGATTGCATGCACATACTGTTTAAGGAACGGGGACAATGGGAGCACCACCGCTGTGAGTAAGTTTACTATTAGATGATCAGTGGGCCTGGCCTGCTCAAGGGCCTCTCTGATGTGACATACGTACCAAAATAGCAGAATCCTATTAAGGCACACACATATTTTGGTGAATAAAGTATCAAATGGAACAGCAGTGGTGGTTGCCTTTTCTTTGCCCCTCTGCCTTCCGGTGCACACTGCTACACACATAATACTTTATATTCAGACAACAGTTACTTACAAATGTGAGTCTCTGCATGTTTCTTACTCTGTCTTGCATATATTTGTTTGTTCCTGTATTTTTGTGATCCAGAGGCCAAGCTGGGGCGGTACTATGACGACTACTCTCCCCTGCGTCTGTCCATCCACTCGCTGTGTACCAGCCACCACCTGGACCTCTTCATCACTTTTATCATCTGCGTCAATGTCTTCACTATGAGCATAGAGCACTATAAACAACCAGAGGTAATATGTGCCCCTACAAACTTGTTAAAATGGAAAATGTTGTGAAAGGTGTCACAAATTAATCTGTACATGTCTCCTTACATTCACGTCTTTGTACTCAGTATTTAGGAGAGGTTCTGAAGTACTGTAACTACGTGTTCACCTGCATCTTCGTCATTGAGGCCCTGCTCAAACTTGTGGCATTTGGCATACACAGGTTCATCAGAGACAGGTAAAACAGTGAGATGAATATCAGTCTTTCCTGAATCTCTATAGCATTGTTTCCCAGTAAAGTAAATGTAACTATCTTGCATAAAATGGTTACAAAAATAATTCCCTACTTAATGTGTGAATTCCTGCCTCCTTGTTTTCAGACAATTGTATTCAGAGCACTGGGTGGTCAGGGTACTTATCTGTTTCAGCGTACCCAGGTGGAGTGTTATCATGGTTTGCTTCAGTGGTTTCCCTACCAAAGAGATTAGTGGGTGGGCTGCCCATTAATCTAAACAGCCTCCTCACTATTTAGCATCAGCAGCAGCAACATTTCATCTTCTGCTCCCACCTGTTCTCCTTTTCAGCTAACTCACAATAACCTTTAAAGACTAAGAAGGAATTTGTATTACTTTGTTGTTACAATCACCCGCTGGTACTATTTGAATATGCTGCATGAGCAATGAAAGAGAAGCACCGTATTTTGTGTCTTTTTTTTTATGTTTGGTTTTTTTTTTCCCTTTTCTTTTGTACCCGACTATAAAATATTCTCAGGTGGAATCAGCTGGATTTAGCTATAGTGGCATTGTCCATCATGGGGATCGTCCTGGAGGAGCTGAAAATGAAAGGCACATTACCAATAAATCCGACCATCATCAGGATCATGAGAGTGCTCAGGATAGCACGAGGTACACATACACTTACCAATCTGTCCTTGCTTATATTGTATACATTTACATAGTGTCACTCTGTCAAGTTATCCTATATATTCTAATAGATCTGGCATCAAAAGGAGAACGTCAGATGTAGATGAAACAGTTACCTGCTGTCGTATCACTGTTATCACAATTATACGACTGTTTCCATGTCTCGCTGCAGTGCTGAAGCTTCTAAAGATGGCCACAGGGATGAGAGCTCTGTTGGATACTGTCATGCAAGCACTGCCGCAGGTAAACACGACCTCTGTAATGTCTCAACCACAAAAGAGTGGTTTTGCTTTTTTTGTTTTATTTATGGAAACAGGGTCAGTGTTGCAATTTTGTTCAGAATAGACAGCGCTGAAAGATTTATGCTTTTTAATGAATATTTCATTCCAGGCGTATCCATCCACATTACAAAATTCATATCCTGACCCTCAAGCGTGTTTGTTTCTTCAAGTTTTCGCTGGCTTATTGCACATCACATTTGGTTTTCTTACTAAATGCGCATTATGATAAATGGCACACACAATGCACACAAAAATTTTTTTTATCACAGAGTCAGTGAGTTCATTAGTCAAATCGCTACCCATGCACATTTTTGCCACTGATCTTATGATTTATTTATTTTTTTATTTTTTTTGAGTCAGACTGTTCCTCCCTTGTGTTCCTTTTTGTGCTTCTGCTATTTTGTCAATGCACCAACCATTTTTTTTTTTTTTTAGGCATGTCAGCAGATGTCTCGGATGTATCTCCCTGTTATTGCGTGGCTCAAATCTTAGAGGCAAAGAGCAGCTGCGCAAAGATTATGATGTGTGTGCAGTGACAGACGTTGTTCTGCTATTTTCTAAATGTCAAGTATTCGGATATAACCATCCCGGGCACACAGTGCACAAGGAAAGATTTTTAGAAACTGGAAAAGGAGATGAGACATGCTGGTAAATGATGGTATGATGCACATGTAGTCATAGGAGGTGCACACTGTTCACATATTATTTTTATTTTTTTATTTTTTAAGCACTTGAGTGCTCACCATCAGATCTCTCAGTGCAATGGGTAGAAATCCCCCCCCCCCAAAAAAAAGAAATATTTTTGCCTCTTAATTGTGAGGTATATACTATAAAATGTCCTGCAGGCATTTTATCAGTTCAGTCTTCCCGTGTGAAAGTAAAACTGTTCTCAGGTTCCATGGTAAATAAATGCAGATTATTGAATTGAATATAAAACGACAGGTTTTCTTTAGCTTGCTAATGTGAACCATAGAGACAAGGCTTGGAGTACAACTGCCTGCAAACAAGTACATTGTAGCAGACCCATTTTCAGCCTAGTATTTACTCTTTACTATGAGTTTTTCATTGCTTATGCATAAATAAGCATATGTGAAATCAAATGAACGCAATAAAACAAGAGCACTCAGAGCACATCTCCCCTCAAAGGGCAAGGGCTATACTAAAACTGTGATGTTTTATAAAACATTTTTATTACAACATGCTGACGTAAGGCTGCTTTTATAACAATATGCTGATGGCTGACCTTTAACACCTTTATAGTGTTTTTTATTATCTTTACTCACATAAGTGGGGCAGAGTTGGTTGAGATCTTTGGCTTGTAAAAGCTGGAAAAAGTTGTGATTTTAAGATGTTTTCATGCACTGTGTAATTTTGGGAAACTTTCTGGCGTCATAGTGACGTCATGGGACATTGTATTGAAAAAATAGCAAGTGTGTTGTACAGCTCTCTCCATGCCCGTTCATATGATATATTACTTGATATGGTTTCTTTAAAAAAAAAATTTCAAGGTTAACTTTTACCTTGGGCACAAGCAAAGAAGGTCAAGGTCAGATCCTTGGACAACACGGGTGCTCGTGGCACCCAAGGCTTAGTGCATTGTTTTTTATTGTTTTACCCACTTGGTGTGACCTTGACCTTGACCTGATTTTCACCTAAATTAAATCAACTTGCGCTGTTATTGGTGTCTGCCATCACACAAAATATGAAAATGAGATCTTGGAAACTGCTAACAAACAGACAGACAGACAGACAAATGGAGCCGATTAAATACTCACTGTCCATTAATATACTCCAGAGACAATGCCGTCTTTGTCATTGGATCTTTGATCAAGTAATCTTTACACTGATAACTGTATGGGTGTGCAGAAGATATCTAACATGTTTTGGGGTTTGTTTGGGGTTTTTTTCCTCCAGGTGGGAAATCTTGGTCTTCTCTTCATGCTGCTCTTCTTCATCTATGCTGCTCTGGGAGTGGAGCTCTTTGGGAAACTGGGTCAGTCACCAGCAAAAAAACAAAACAAAAACACACACACACACACACACACACACACACACTGCTCCATACAGTTTGCCAGAAAAGGTTTTTGAATCCAAGCATTACTATTACAGTCACGATTTGCGGCAAATTTCCCCCCTTTTTGAATCCTTGCCGTTCACCCCCCCACCCCCTCACCCCCTGTTTTGACCAAGGAAAGATCACATTTGCATGATTCCATTTATTTACATTATTGCTTCTTCAATGGACTTGCGCTGTCCAGCTCATTTTGTTTGTGTTTGTGTGGGAAGAGGGTTAGAAAAAAGAAAAAAAGGACTTCTGGGAAGATGAAAACAACTTTATGATAAAGAGGTTGCTTTCGGTGAAATGTTATGATCCTCTGCGACACGTTGGGAATATAAGATGATGTCTGTTTTGCCCATTTATGCAGCATGACCCATCTTCAGCTTTTGCAATGATTTTTGTGAATTAAATGCTGATTCGTGCCTGTAAGGGTGAAATATGTTTGAACTTTGGAAGTTTGGAACAAAACATCATGGCACAGTGTGACGGAGAACAGGAACGTTCCCTGCATTCACACCAATAGCAAAAAGCTAAACATCATCTTTGAACTTACTTACTTGCGTCTCACACCCCTCCTGGAACATAGGCCGTCGACAAGAGTCTTTAGTTTTATTATAACAAATGTATAACATTTATGTTATACATTTATGTATAAGATAAATTTTCACCATGGAAGTGGAAGTTAAACTTAAAGCGCACGTCGGCATACTCTGTCTAGGGTATCTGCTGTGTAGATAGGATGAGGGCACGGGGGGCTGAATGAGTGTTTAAATGTTAATACAGCTCTGGCTTCATGTCGTTTCAGTGCCAGGTATTTTCAGCATAGCTCATAATTAACACATTCCAGTGTGGATCTGAATCTAGATTTAATAATTTATCTGGTAGTCTACACCCAGAAGAACCCCGATTTCCAGTGGGCAGGAGTTAAAGGAAGGTTACCTGAGAAAGGCTAAACACAAGGGGTAGAATAGCTTTAACAGACTATACAGGAGCGAGCTCCAATTGAGAGGAAAGATTATTTAGTAAGGTGTGAAAGCAGGGAAACACTGACTTGAGTGACTTAATAGATCTCATTAGTTTTCCTCATTAGGTCTAATTAGGCCTAAGTCACCACTGTTAGATGAAACTCTCTCTATATATATCTTTTAAATGAGTTTATTACAATCTGATTTTTTCAAATAAAAGTTTTTTTATGTCTAAAAGTATGTTTTATGCTAATGATATAGATTTTAAAGGTGTACACGTGAAATGCTGCGGTCCCAAAAAAATGAACAAAGTCAGATGTTTAACATTTGACTGAATATATTTGAAGTGAAGCTGCTTTTTCCAAATTCTCAGCAGCCTCTGACTCAGTCGTCTACCATTTGTTAGAGCCACAGCGAGTGTTTCAGTCTTGCATCAGTATAGCTTGATTTCATTACACGTTACGCAAACCCTCCTTATCCATTTCCTCTGTGCTACACTCTCACATTGTTTAATCCTCTTATTTGTCTCCTGGTGACTGATGCTTAGAATAATAAACAAGGTACATAATACTCCAAGGACTGTTTTATTCTTCTCAAGCATGCTGCTAATGTTACTTCAGGTTTGAGGCAAGAGAGGAAATCTTCTGGTGGCTATTCTCTTTCTGTAAACAAGGCCCCGAGAGCTTTCTGTTAAATTGACCCGAAGACTTTTCCCTGTCCCCTAGAAGACATTTCTTATTCACTCTTCTGTGCCACGTCCATAGGGACACGCCACTTAGAACTGGTTTACTCTGCATTCATATGACTGAAGAAGAAGGTCTTTTTTGTATGGAAGTGCGGCGCGTTGTATTTCTCGTCTTCTTTTCATCACCATGTTTATAATGCAGCTTAATTAACGTCTTCTTCTGTTTGCCTTGATTAGAGTGCAGCGACGACAACCCATGTGAAGGTCTGGGTCGTCACGCAACCTTTAGAAATTTTGGGATGGCCTTCCTCACACTGTTTCGAGTGTCCACTGGAGACAACTGGAGTGGGATTATGAAAGTATGAACGCACACACACGCACTTGTATGCACAACACGCGCTCTAATAAATGATGACTAGATTATCTCATAACCGCAGAGAGAGCAATGCCCTCGAAAAGCAATTATGAAATGATAAAGTAGCTTAGAGGAGACCAATGTCAAAACTTTCACATTTTGAGTTTTACTTTATTAAAAAATGAAATTCTGAAAGTCAAACATAAGGCCTGATGCACAGAATCGGCCCTGCAAAGACTCCAATCTGGCCCACTGATTGGCTTTGAACAATGTGAAGGGGGGCATAAATTGTGGACTTTTAACTTTATTTTCATAAGTTTTACAGTTTCTTATGCTGATAAAGAACTCGGCTATCGCCATTTATGCTACACCAAAGTAAATAAGTAACACATAAACAATTCAATGAGAAAAAAAGCTCCTGTTTCTCACAATGTGCTAAAGAAATGGCCGCTTTTTTACAATGTTTTTTACAAGTAAAAATAAATAAATACATAAATCTGACATTTTCTTCGAATTAACAAAAACTTTGTTTTATAATTACAGGACAGTCTTGGCAATGAGTTATCAGAACTTTTTCTGTAATTTTACATATTTATTTCTTACAGTTTAAGCCCAAGCAGTTTTGCTGGCTTGTTGCTTTCATTTACTTCTGCAGCTTTTCTTTAATATGAAGAAAAACTGAGATGTTTGTTGAAATCGCGCTCCTTTTTCTGATATTAAGATATTATGCCAAGGATTAAATGTGTGGTTAAACTCCACTTGGGCTCACACTGGGCTGTATGTGTTACACAACACAAAATGAGTTTGGTATCCCGTGTTAGGTTCATGGCCATGCCTCTTGATTTCCAGCAGAGGGCGGTGCAACACACTTTCTCTAGTTAACCGCTGCTTTAAAAAAAGGCACGTTAAAGTAGATTTCTGTCTTTTTACAGACAGTCTGTTTTATGTTGTGTGTAAGAAATGTACGTGTCTGTTAGTTTGGTGATATTTTGAGCTGATTCAAGAAAAAAAGTAGGACATGATTTCATGCATATACCTTTTAGGAGTGATGGAGAGTCGGGGTTGTTTAACAATGTGAATTTTTTTTCCTTACTGATTATGAACTACTCACATCGTGTCTCTGTGTGTGCTTAAATTTGTTTTTCTTTGTTTCCTGAAGTTACAAGTGAGAAAATGTGTAAAACTGCCATACTTACAAAAGTCTTTGCAGCTGTGGACGCCCAGCTGTGTTAAGTGTTGACTGTGATTGGATGTCGGAGTTTTCTCTTCTTCTTCTTTTCAGGACACATTGAGAGAGTGTCGCTCGACTGACGAACACTGTTTACCATATCTGCCCTGGGTCTCTCCAATTTACTTTGTCACCTTTGTGCTCATGGCCCAGTTTGTTCTGGTCAATGTGGTGGTGGCTGTTTTGATGAAACATCTAGAGGAAAGCAACAAGGTACAGTAACTTAAAAACATGAGTACTATCTCGTCATAGTTTTGGTCGTTTTGGAATGAGCCAATTGGCTTTTTAAATGCATAGATATTAAGTAGATATATATTTGCAGGATGCTAAAGAGGATGCGGAGATGGATGCAGAGATCGCCTTGGAAATGGACAGGGAGAGGGATCGCAGACTAAGCACAAATTCCAACAACAGCTCAGTCGGAGGGACCTATGTGGGGCCATGCTCAAATTCACCTGAAGAGGTAGGAAGACAATACCTTGCTTATTAGCAATGGCAACAGTATCGACATTGTACACCTAAAACTTTGGGTTTAATTGAATAAAGTAGAATTAGCAGCATGTGGAGCATGTTTTTTTTCACTGTGCCAGTTCCATTAATTCATGATAAAACAGTTTTGATACACCGATCATAACATAGGTGAATATGTGAAGACTTTCTCCTCAAAGTTGATGCATTAGAAGCAGGAAAAATGGACAAACGTAAGGATTTAAGTGAATTTAAGAAGGACAAAACTATGATGATGACTATGACGATTGGGTCTCCAAAACTGCAGCCCTTGGGGGGTGTTCTCAAAAGTGGTCCAAGGAAAGAACAGTGAACCAGTGACAGGGTCATGGGCAGCCAAGGCTCACTGATGCACGTGGGGAGTGAAGGCCTACCCGTGTGATCTGAGCCAACAGACAAGCTACTGTTGCCTCAAACTACACTACTACTACCTACCTAAGCATTGTTACAGACCATGTACATCCTTTCATAGAAACGGTACTCCCTGACGGCTGTGGCCTCTTTCTGTAGGATAATGTGGCCTGCCAAAAAGCAAGAATGGTTCAGGAAAGGTTTGAAGAGCACAAAAATGAGTTTGAGGTGTGGACTTGGCCTTTAAATTCCCCAGATCCCACTTCAATCGAGCATCTGTGGGATGTGATGGACAAACAAGTCTGATTGCTGGAGGTCCCACCTCACAACTTACAGATCTTCAAGGATCTGTTGCTAACATCTTGATTACAGACACCTCAGCACACCTTCAGGGGTCTAGTGGAGTCCATGCCTTGATGAGTCAGGGCTGTTTTGGCAGCAACAGGGGAACCAACACAATATTAGGGAGGTGGTCATAATGTTGCGCCTCATCAGTGTATGTGCAATATTACTAATGAAACAAGGTATAAACACATACTAAGTGCTTGTTATAACGTCTTTGTGCTGGTTTACAGTCTTTTAACAACTATGGAGATTATGCTCTCATTTAAGCACATCTTTTGGGTTGTGTATAGAGCTGGTATGTAATTCAGCCTATGTTTGTTAGAGCCTAATGAAAAGACAGCACACAATGCCCTCCTTTAACCTTTACCTTTAAGATAACTTTAAGAGACAGTTCTTTGAGTTTGTGTGTGTGTGTTTTATTTTCAGTGGTTGTCCGTACACTGTCTTGCACCAGCAAGATGCCCCAGACATGGCATTCATATTTTTACCTGTCTCAACCTGCAACACAGACGTCAGTCATCAGAATCACGCAGCGCTCTATTCTGTTTTTGTAAAAACTGCAGACATAGCGACTTTTTTTTTTTTTTTTAGCACTTGATTT
>VVHJ01001572.1:1843-24087 GCA_015107715.1 Tylochromis polylepis
TTGCTTGTTTTCTCTTTTTTTCTTTCAGCAGGTGATCCAGTGGATTTTTTTGGTGTCCTCTTTCACTTCCTTCCTTCCTTCCTTCCTTCCTTCCTTCCTTCCTTCCTTCCTTCCTTCTCCCTCCCCCTCTTCTCAGTCCCTCCCCCATCCTTCCCTTCACGCCACAGTGGCCTTCCTACAGGCTCCAGACGCCCTGAACGATAGGCAGAACAAGCGACCTTCAGTGCATCATGGCATGCGTAGCGGACAGTGCCTGGGACAGCAGCAAGACACACCACCACAGCAGTCCAGAATCATAGGTGAACGGTGTCTTATAGGTGATGTGATATAACTGCTGTAGTGCCTGTGTGCAACATTAATCACTGTCATCATCAATCCCTCTGAATGTGACCATTTATCACAGTCTGCTGTTCACACTGAGTACCAGAGTCACAGTTTTTCCAGCAAAAGCCTGGCTGTATGCTGATAATTAATGTGTTCATTCAGTTTCCATTGTTGTAATGCACTGTTTTGCACTGGTTGTATTCACATCCAAGTACCCAAGATAACCAGTAACAGTTACCACTGTATCTTAAACAAAGGTTCACTCGTAATCTTATAGCATATAGCTGTGATTTGATGTCTGCCACACTATATAAGACCCTAAGAGAACAAACAAGTACGTTTGTTACAGTGTCCATGTACTGACAATAACCGTAATATTTAAACATAAAGTACCAATAATAAACATGCTATACAACACAAAGCAATGCCTTATTTTGTATCTGTCTAATGTGTTTAATTCAGTGGATAATGAATTGCTGCTGAACAAACCTATTAATGTAGGTTTAACTGAATTATAATCCACCTTGTAAGTCAAACTCTGTCTATGCAGATGATCATAAATCTGATTTTTTTTTTCTTTTTTAGCTAAGGGATCCCACAGGGTTTTGGGATCAATTTTGTTTTTTATTTTATTAGTTTGATTCTACTTTTTATAAATGACTTGGGTAGAGACAATGCAGCAAAACTACATCTTTATGCTGATGATACTGTCATTTACACACACTCTGTAAGACAGATAGCACAAGAACCTCAGACTGCACTCCACCCATTAAAAACTGCTTTGCTGCACTGAAAACTGGCTTTAAATGTTCACAAAAAACAAAGTTTATAGTCTTCTGAAAAAGTCACCAACAAGGGTTTGTGATTTTTAGCACTGTTACATCAAAGGGTTCATGCAAACAAGTGTTTGGATATATGTACAGATGACAAGTTCAATGTATACTCTTGTTAGGGAGCTGAGAGTGAAGACTGGTCTTACTTTAGGAATAAATCTTGTTTTACTTTTTTATATGAAAAATCTTGTGAAAGCTACTTTTCTGCTTGAGATTGACAATAGTGATACAATGCATAGACTCATCACCTCTTCAGGTTCACAGAGTCTTGATTGTATCATGCAACTCCACATTTTATTACAGACACAAAGTCTGACTCACAGCCGCTTTCTTTATGATTTGGTGTGTTAGCCATCACTAACCACTGGTGGATAACAGCACTGGTATTTTCAGTCTATTTTTCAGTTAACCTTTGCACCCCTCTCTGTCCCAGTACCAGCTTCACACCTCTAAATGCTTGCTTTGGGGTATTCTAGGTATTCTAAGACATCTGGTAAAAACAGAATTTTCATATTATAAGCTTGGATATGGAATTATTTGTTGAAAAATCTCAAATTAAACATGCTTATGGAGTCATGTGAAAAACTAAGTACACCCTGTGATTGAATAACTTGTGGAACCACCCTTAGCAGCAAAGTCATGGAGAAAACTATTTCATTACTCTTACACCATTGTGGGTTGCAGTTTCTCTGAACATTACACGGTCTGACTTTGGAGTTAATTTGTTGGGATGTCTGCTCGTGGGAAGATTTTGGCATTGCGTTAACACACAAATGAGTGCTCCAAACCAGCAAACTGCCCAAACTTCTGCTTTTATAGTGATGCTCACACTTACTCATGATCAGTTAATCAAATGCAGAAAAACTGCAGATTTTCCTGTGAAAAAGGGAATGCAGGGAAGGAGACGTGGATGATTTTCTTGAGAGGCCACTAGCGTGTTTTGTTGTGGGTAATTGTATACTGTAAATAATGCCATGGCGCCTGTATTTTATGTTGTAGTTGTTACATTTTTAATATGTTTTGAGTTTATGACTGCTGCCTTGTTCAAGTCTCCCTTGAAAACTTCAATCTCAGTGGGGCTTTCTGATTAAGTTATGGTAAAATAAATACATAACTAATATTTTAAGTGATTGTGCAAACGTGTGTGGCTTCTTTTTGTTTTGTTTTTTTGGGCAGTTATAGTTACACTCTTACCACCTCTGTGGACTTCAATTCAATTAATTGTTCAATTAATTTGCCAAAAGAATATAACAAAACAGCGACAATAATTAAAATTATGTATGAATTTCATTATTATTCATTACTTTTTCCATAGATTTCAATGTTATCGTGAATTTTTCTGATCACAACAAACATGAAGTGAAACTCTCATATTGTGACAGCTCTGATGCCTACTTTTATTCATGATTGTGCATAATTGTACAACTAAAAACAATGATGTAACAATCTCTGTTGAGATAACGGGACTATAACAGTGAACAATGAGCTTCTCCTCAGTTGTTCTTTTCTGGTATATTATAAATGAAATTATTGAGAATAAATATTAAAAGCAGCTGTTACATGAAGTAAGTAGCTCTGTTAACCCTGCTGTAACTCCCTCCACACTTGGAGCCATTAAACTTGCAGCCTTACATTACCCCTCTTGCCAGATCCCATGTGGATGTCGTTACAACACAACAGTGTGGTGAACTTGCCTCATACATAAATAATGGTAACATGTCCTAAAACATGAAGCCTGATTGTATTTATGGCCCAGATTTTTTTTCTTTTTTCTCACAGGTACACATACAAATAAACAACCCATGTGAAAGGCTATTTGAGAGCATGTAACTGGCAGAGAGGTGAACTATTTTAGCCCACACAGTGACATTTTTCTGTAATGGCTGGCAAATGACCTCACTGGAATAAATAAATGCACTAATGATCAAACAGTGTGCAACCTCTTTTGTATGTGCAATTAAAAAATAAAAAAAACCCAAACACCATCCATGCTCCATTTCAGCACCAGTGTTGTTTCGCCTGCCTTTGCTGATCCCAGCACCTGCAGACACAACTGCACCCCGGAGCTTGTGTGAACCCGGTGAACCGGAACCAACAATGGTGTCAGCACTACTTGGAAGATACCGGGGTCTCGGTGTTTCTGAGTTTTAGTGTGTTTGTGGTCGTGTCACCTGTCAGGCTGTCGTAGCACTCGATCTCGGTGCTCTCCACGGCTCTCCGCTGCTCCTCGGTCAGTTTGGCCGCGGCTTGGCTGAGCAGGTTGACCTCGGAGCCCGTCGTGCCGTCCACGACATGGACACCTTTGAGCTGCAGCAGCGCCCGGTGGTACTTGCCTATCGCTTCCCGGAACTTCTTCTCCTTGTAGCAGCGATGGCCCTCTGCCTTGAACTCGATGGCTTTCTGGATCTTCGAGTCCATCTCCATTTCAGCTGAGCCGGCTCGATACCCCCCTCCTCCGTCCCCTCCGGCGGCCGCTGCCAGACTCCGACCGCCGGTCTCCGGGTAGCTTTTCAGGCTCTTTATCTGGTGCTGTTTGGCTTCCATGTCTCTCAGTGAAAGCGGCTGGAGCGGGCCATGGTGCTCGGACACGAAGGTGTGCTTTGTTGGGGAGGACCCGAGCAGCGTGCTGTGCATAAAGGATGCAGGACGGAGCGGCGAAGGAGGCTGGGCAGGCGGCGGCACCGGAGACACGACGAGCCGAGGGGAAAAGGGGGCTTTCAGGCGCGTCTCCCGTGTGCAGCACTTACAGAAAAAACCGAGAGTAACCCAGGAGAACGTCAGCAGCTACAGAAAAAAGACGCATTACATCACCAGAACTGGCGGAAACATCCTGAATCTCTCCGACCGTCGACCACAAACCATCCCTCGCTGCTGGAGCTCGCGCGGAAGGATGCTCGGGTAGATTTGTATGGTAGCAACCTCAGAGGCACGCGCAGCTTCAGCACCACAGATAGCGCACACACACGACAGCCCCTACCGCGCAGCATTGTGGGAAAAAAAAAGAGAAGTCGTGAGGCGTTGCTGCAGTCCAGATTTTACATGGAGAAAAAAGGAGAAGAAAGAAAAAAGAGAAAATGTGGAAATATTCAGACATGATCGATTATCTCTCAGTATGATGTGGCACATTAAAGTCATCCTTAACAAGTGCATGAACCGCAAAGTAGATGCTTTTATCAGTTAGTAATAAATAACAACTTATTTGCATGTTTATTTATTGAACTATTAGGCAAAAGATTTAAAAAGATAGCATTATAAACCATCTACTCTTAGGCTTGGGGCTCTATATTAAAGGATTAATTAATAATAATGATTGGAAGTGATCAGTCCTCACAATAAAATCCAGCTTTTACTTTAACTATTGTTCCTGAAATCGTTTAAGGACCGAGCGGAGCGCCTGATGACTTCAGCTGATAAGGTTTTCAAGGAGATGGAGACGAACAGCAGGAGGGAGGAGGAGGAGGGAGAGAGCGACCTCAAGGGGACAAACTGTCAATTACACTTAGTTTGATGTGACGTGTGGTTAACCTGGAAGTCAGCAGTCAGCCTCAGAGGCATGTCACCTCATTCTCTTTATATTGAGCGGCTACCTTACATCTCTGAGGTGTGATTATTATGTCAGTTTGATGGTGATGTGCATCGCATGAAACTGAAGCGTCAAGATGAAGCAGTCACTCCACTTAAAGTCAAGAAAAATCCCACATGGCCTCCTCAGAATCAGCTGTTTTTTTCCCCCTTACAGCAATTTTTTTTATAGTTTGGTGTATAAATTGATCCCGATATCAAATATATAACAAATATCTCAGAAAATTGTTTCATCTTCTGATTTGTGATTTTCTGTGTCAGGAAAAAATATCCTTCTTCAGTGGCTTTCTCTTACTTTCTCCTAAAAACTTGAGTTGAAAAAAGAGACAAACAGGCAAAAATTGTCAAAGCAAAGGTTTTCATTAATAATTAAACTGAAAGAGACTGAAACCCACAACAAAAAAACATAACAAAGTCCAGAAATTGGTCACCATGTAAGAGTAAGTAAAAGAAAAAAAAAATCCCCAGAAAAAAACCCACATCTTCTTCACAGAGCAGGAGTAAGCAGCCGCAGCACACACTGTAGTGCTCCTTGAACTACTCCAGCCTAGTTGCTTATTGGAAAGAAGGGCAGCACCCGAGGCAGGACAGCTCTCACTGAAGCCAAACAATCAAGTTTATTACAGTTAACTAAAAATAAAATAAGTGTTCTTTTTTGTGTTGTAAGAACTGACAAACACTTCACACTTCACTGTTATTAAACCAAGACCCAGAAAATCCCTTTAAACCATCGCAGGGCTCACTTTTATGCAGTTTCACTTCATAAGGTACACCTATTCAACGACTCATTAGTACAATCAGCGAATCAGGTGGCAGCAATTCGTTCCATTTAGACATGCAGACATGGTCCAGATGACCTGCTGAAGTTCAAGCTGAGCATCAGAATAAGGAAGAAAGGTGATTTAAGTGACTTTGAACATGGCGTGGTTGTTGGTGTCAGACAGGCTGGTCTGAGTATTTCAGAAAAAGCTGATCTGCTGGGATTTTCCCACACAACCATCTTTAGTTTACAGAGGATGGTCAGAAAAAAGAGAAAATATCCAATGAGCAGCAGTTCACTGGGAGAAAATGCCTTGTTGATATCAGAGGTCAGAGGAAAATGGCCAGACTACTTTAAGCTGATAGGAACGCAACAGCAATTCAAATAACCACGGCACTCGACTGCACTCACAACTCCTTAGACCAGGAAATGTTTCCTGGTCTAAGGAGTTGTGATTTTTGCTGCAACATCCAGATGGTAGAGTGAGAATTTGGTAAACAACTGAAAGCATCCATCCTGCCTTGTATCGATGGTTCAGGCTGCTGCCGATGTAATGGTGTGAGGGATATTTTTTTTTGGCACACTTTGGTCCCCTTAGTACCAACTGAGCATAATTTAAATGCCGCAACCTTGTAATTGATCATGTCCATCCCTTTATGACCACAGTGTACCATCTTCTGATGGCTGCTTCCAGCAGGATAACATAACATGCCACAAAGCTCAGATGATGCCAAACAGGTTTCTTGAACATGACAGTGAGTTCACTGCATTCAAATGGCCTCCACAGTCACTGGATCTCAGTGCAGTAGCGCTCCTTTGGGATGTGATTCACAGTTTGGATGCGCAGCCAACAAATCTAGAAAATCTGTGCAATGCAGTCATGTCAGCATGGACCAAAATCTCTCAGGAATGTTTTCAGAAGTTTGCTGAATCTATGCATGAAGAATTAAAGCAGTTCTGATGGAAAAATGGGGGTCAAACCCGGGACTAGTAAGGTGTGCCTAATGAATAATATTTGCTGTGTTTTGAGGCTTTGATGAATAATTCAGATATAATGATAAGTCAGACACTATCGTGTGCATTTTTAGATAAATTAAAAATGAGTTTATTGCTTCTAATGCAAAACAGAGACGCCTTTCATCCCTGCTTCTGTGAAAAAATAAATTTCCTCTAAAATACATTTTTAAAAGCTGCTAAATCAAAAGTATGTTAATGTAGACACAAACATCATTCGTCTTTTTTCTCTGAGGTCGTATTGTTTGGTGTGTCGTGTTGACAGCTGCAGTTCAAGGCAGTTTTATTTGAACCATTTTTAACACGACACAGAACAGTGTGCAGTATCCTCCCTGTATCAGTGTACATTCATACATTCATCCGTGTTTTTTTCCACAGCGTCACAGAAGATCCCACTTTTATTGGCTGCTTGTAAATTTTTTTACAAGCGGTTACAAGTTATTTGATTAATAGTCTAACCTACCAGAACAAACGACAACGAAGTAAATCTAAATCAGGAGAGAAAATTGCAACTAAAGATTTAAAATAGGAAGAAGTTTAACATTTATCAAGACCTCCCCCCCCCATGTAAAAATGAATAAACAAAACTAAACAAACTACACTTTCAAAATGTTTTCTACATTTTCATTAGCTGCAGCTATTAGCTATTATAGCTATGTGCCCATAGCAACAATAGAAGACAATAGTAATATCCAGATGAGCAGAGTAAAAACTGAACAGAAAAGCTAAAAGACTTATTTAGCGAGTCAAACCAGCCTTTTATTCAGTTTTTTGGTTTTTCATACAGTTGTGTGAACTTATGCAGCGACAAACAGGTTTCATTTCCTCTGTGCGGTTGACTGTAATACTGTAAAATTTACTCTTAGTTCTTACAGCTGGTTTATTAAACAGGGTGTTTTTGTTGTCTTACTCTAATTTGAACTGTTTTAAGCTCAACTATGTCATTTTTAATGTGAAAACACTGACAGTGAGAAGAAAAATCCCCTCATTAGTGAGGGTCCACTTCAGTATCGATCAGTGGAAACATCATCGGTTTCCCAAACAGACCAGCAGCTGGCTAATCACCCTTTGTTTGCTGTATGTCACTTTGAGGAGGGGACGCTTACGTTGCTGAGCACACCTAAAACAGTTAAATACCATTTCAACGTCCCCTTTGTAGTAAAAGAGAAACTCAGACATCTGACCCCTTTTCGTCATTTAATTTTTTTTTTCCCCAAGCACACTTTTCCTTCATACCTTGAAAAAGAAAACATGACATTTCATGGTGTGTTTTCCAGATATTAATTATTTAAACACAGGGGGGGAAAAAATCCTTAACATGATTTTAAACATTTTAAAATATTTACAATGTAACGCACCTCTGGCCTGATGCCCGACAGACACAAACTGTACATCAGGAGTAATGAGCAAGACTGGTTTGAGTGGACTACATCAAGCCGGGCCTGATGGCATCGCTGAGTTCCTTTTGTAAGGATACGTGATGATAGAAGAACGTCCACATAGAAAAATATGTGTGTGAAGTCTAACAAATCTATACATTGCATAAAAACAAAAGAAATATTCTAGTGAGTCGGCTTTCAAGTAGGTGGTTATAGAAAATGTTCAGTACTACGATAGAAAAGGTGCCTTTAGCTTGAAGGTATCAATTCCACTCCACAAAGCACAGAAGAAGAGGAAGAGGAGGAGGTGCGGTGCTTTCTAAAGATTCAAGTGTTCATCGAGGTTGTTCTGTGTAATAGTTTGAATTTTTCCTTTCTCCTCTCAAAAGTTCGGGGTCCAAGTTCAGAAGCCTGTTATTGACACTTTTCCTACTTTGAAAAGGAGGTAATTCTTAAGCTTTAACTATCATCTCCTGACTAGACCCAAGTCTGACTGCTGTCCTGTGTATTCAACTTAAAAATAAAATAATAATATACAAAAACAAACAAACAAACATCTGTACATTTTACATGTTCAGGCAAATATCAATAAAACACTTACATAATTATTCTTGGAGAAGCAACATTTTCTACAGCTTTACTGTATTCATTCAGGGGCAATCTCAGAGGGGAGTGTAAGCAGCAGCAGCAGCAGCATCCTCGTGTGGGGTGTGGTGGAAGCTTAGTGGATGTCAAGCTCATGCTTTAAGCTAACAAATACAGACCATAAGTCCTCAAATAATAGGTTTGGACACTAAATGGTAAACATTTTTCCAATGGCAGCATGAATAATGAGTTTAAAGTAAATGATAATCTTTGCCATTTGTCCAAACACCCCACCTAAACAAAACAAAAAATATTGCGGTTGATATTAATCTTTAATCCTTCTTGCAGCAAGATAAATCCTAAAAGTTGGCGATACAAACTTTAGAAAGAGTGTAAAGAAAGAGTCTGAATAATTATTTTTTTGGTGGTGGTGGGGTGAGTGTGTTAGGTTCTCTTGCTGCCCAGTCTCTTGAAAACACTGATAGCTTTAACGTCCATCTGGGCCCCCGCGGACTCTCCTCCCATTCCTGCTCCTCCGGTGCTGCTGCTCACCTTGGAGCTCGCTACAGTCGTCCTCTCCTGGGCTCGGGATCTGGTGCTGGTCACTCTGTTGTCCTGTGTGTCAGCGGGTGTGGGCGACACAGCGGTGTTTGAGTGTATGGCGGGGGGCTTGCCCAGTCTCTGAAGAACACTAATCTTAGCAGGGGGGAGGCCATTCGGGGAAGAAGAGGAGGAGGAGGTGGGTGTATCAGAGGGAGGTAGTTTGAATTTGCCTCCGAGGCGCCGCAGGGTGATGGGGGGCGCTTTTATCGCCGACTCTTTCTTCTGGAAGGAAGGGTGTTTCTTGAGGACACCAGCATACTGGAGGACGGAGCCGTCTCCATCGCTGTCGTCCTCATTCTCATCTGCGTTTCCAGCTCTCGGCTCGTCTGCAGCTTCTTCCCTTCTGTCGAGGCGGCTGAACACGCCGGTCGGCTGCAAAGATATGAGTGCTATGAGCTCAGAACTCATCTTTAAGATGCAGAATGCTGTTAATGTACATCGACAGGTCTCACCTTGTTACTGCCCGTCGTCGTGTCCGCCTTCGATTCAGCTCCAAGTCTCGCAAACACAGACGTGCGTTTCAAACCTTCATGAAGAGAAGAGCAAATAAGCAAAAAAAAAGAATTTTTTCCCCCCCAACAGATCAGTTTGATTACTTGGAAAACTAATCAGCTAAAAAGTAAAGAAACTCTGCGATATTCATATTACAGTGGAAGAGAGAAGGTGAAGAGATATTTGTCAGCACTACCGCTCTGTAGTTGTTCTTTAAAGTCTGTTAGTTAACCTTTGCTCAGTTTTCGTTATTCTACCATGAATTTGTATTAAGTGTCGTTATAGTCGGTATATGACTTATTGGATTGTGTGGAAAAACAAGTCTCAGGAGGCTGTGGTGAGCTCTGAAAATGTAGCCTATGTGCTTCTGAATGTTTTCACCAAAACAAAAACAAACAAAAAAAATCACTCCAGGGGTTCCTGATTTTTATGTCATAAAAATGTTTGAAAATATTGTTTTAGAAAAGGTTTAAGAATACTGCAGAAAAAAAATAAAACACCTGTTAGAATGTTAATAAATATATTTTTTTTGTTTATAATTACATGTTGGAAATTTTGACAGTATTCTCCATACATGTACTATGTTGAGAATTTTTGCTTTTATTTTGAAATCTCTCACTAAAGCGTCTCATCATCAAGTCACACTGATTAGAATTAAACAAACATTTGATTTAAGGAGCTTGGAAAGCGTCTGGACTTCTTTAAGTTGCTTGAAGACGTTTCACCTCTCAGCCGAGAAGCTTCTTCAGTTCTAAGGTCAAATGGCGGAGTGTCCCCAAGAGGGACATGGACCCCCTATTGATCCTCTACCTAATCACATGAGCCATTTGACCTTAGAACTGAACAAGTTTCTCGGCTGAGAGGTGAAACGTCTTCAAGCAACTTAAAGAAGTCCAGACGCTTTCCAAGCTCCTTAGACTACGATGACCTGGATGACTGAGAACCTTCACAGACAAACATTTGATTTGTTTTTTTCTTGCCAACAACAACAACTATTTTTTTTTTCCAGAAAAATGAGAGATGTGAATTTTAACAGTGTATCACTGGGTTTTATATTACTTTGTTTCATTTTGCTTTCCCATGTTTATATTGTAGCGTTTGTGAGTTTTTGTATGTGGGTTTTTGGAGAGTCCAGTGTAAATGTATCTGCCTGGAAAGAATTTTGGATCAACTCCTGTTGTTTTTACTCTGCTCAAATTTTTTTTTACTCTTTTAACTTAATTGCTAACATGACAAACCAGTTAAAGCTGGGATAGGCAGTAACCATTGGCAAAATTCCCAAGTTAATTTAAGTGGTGTGAAAGGAAACAATAGACTTCTTCCGTATTCAGACTCTGAAGTCTTTCTTTGAAAGGGCGTTCCTGTTGGCTGTGCGGTCTTATCACTTCAGATGGTGGAAAGCTTGATTCAGTGGTGGTAAATCCCACAGGAAGCATTTGCAACAACTGTGAATGCTTCAAAGTAACTGAACCAGACAAAAAAAGCTGCCTCGAAAAAGGCATTGAAAGGTGTGTCAACACTGACCTGGCCTTTTCACAGAGGAGTTGCACCTAATTGCTAATAATTACTCTATTCGGAGTACACCATTCTTCTATGTTGCAAACTAGATTTTCCGGTGAGTTTAATGTCCTGCGGTGGTTTGTTAGATTGTGCCGGTAAATTTATTGTGGAAGCAGCGGATGATTAGCTACAGCTGCAGATAATTCATTTTCACTGCAGCTTTAACAGGTAAAAATGTGACATTTCGTTCATAAATTTAGAGAAAATGTGTTGAAGCTGAAGGACAGATCTGTAACACAATCCAAATGCAAGCTCATGCCAGGGAGGAACAGTCAGAAGAGCAAAAAGAAGTAAAATTTGTTTGATGTGAGACAAACGAGGGGGGAAAAAAGCAGTGAGAGAAATATTGTTGGTACAGTGAGCAGGATTAGTAAAAACAAGGGCAGACGGTGAGGGTCAAACAGGCTCTGATCATCAGCACCCGATCAACAGTTGTAGTTTTTAGGAGGGAGATTCATTAGAGCTTCAGGTTTGGTTAGTTGTTGTGAGTAACGCGTTAGTTAGGCGAGCTGTTGGCGAGGCCACCTCGTCAGGCCTACCTTTCTTGGCCTGCTGGGCCAGGATTCGGCGTGTGCGAGGAGTGGTGCCCTTGGGCATGTTGATGATGTACTTGCCTTCCATCTCAGCTGTTACGCGGCGACGCTTCACTACAGGCAGACCGTTCCCCTCGTCAGCTGGCTGGCGTATAACTGACAACAAATTGGGGAGCACATAAGGAACAAACACAAGTAAGAAGAGAGCTTTCCTGACTTCAGAGCAACAGGAAACAGGAGATGGATAGAGGGAAAAACACAACATATGTTTATTTAATCTACCTGCTTTGTTACCCTTGTTTGCTTGCGTGTTGGACACTGTGACGGAGAGGCGGTTGTCAGGCCGGCGTGCTGGCGTGGCTGGTGGAGAGTCATGGCTCAAAGCATTGGCGATCATGCGAGTGGCAGCTAAGGGGAAAAAAAAGAGAAAGTAACAGTCTTACTTCTTAAGTCTATATGTTTTATTTTGTACCAAAGAGATGAAGGATGGATGGGATTCACACTTCTTTCCTAAAACATGAGTCTTTTTGTGCACACGCTGAAAGCGCAGGTCAAAGAATGGGCGTGTTAGGTCTGCTACAATCTGCTAATAGGGGGAACAAATTAAAGGATCCAGTTTATTCTGCAACCAGTTTCACAAAAAAACCCTCTGACTATGTAAAAAGATGTAAAATTACTGTATTACATCTAAATATTAAAGTAAACTATATTTTAGATGCATTAATGTAATCATGGAACATAGTTCAGTTCACCTTCACTAAAAACTTTATCTTCTTGAAGAATTTAATATTCCTAAGGATATTTCACCTAGGAAATTATGCTTTTTTCTTCAACTGGAAAACCAACAGTACATAATGTTAATCTTAATATTAACAAGCACATCAAAAACATTAAAAAAAGAGATCTGAAAAATGTGCAGTTCACAGAGGGAGATAAATACTAATTTAAAAAAATCTTAATAAATGAGGCGGAAGAATTAAGGAAAAGACGAACCCTGGACCAAAACTGAAATTCTATGAAAACCAACACTGAAAAGTTGATCTCAATGACTGTGTAGGTTCTCAGTCATCAGGTCATGGAAGGCTTAAGAACCTGAACAAGAAGAAAATCGGACTTTAAGTTTAGAAAGCTGTTTTAACTTCTTCGTGATCTTAAAAGGAGAAGAGTCCCAGGAATTTAAACCCAAGTGTGGGTTGCTCCTTTGGAGGTTCTTGGTGGCACGTTGATCATGCGAGTCATCACATGAGTCAAGGTGTGAAAAAAAGTCATTACCATTGCCGGGTATTGAGGGCAAAACCACTGTGAGACCTTACCCCACCCTATCACGTGACCTATTAAGGCAAGGTGTGAGTGGGGGTTGAAGTGCCTGTGAAGGGATCCTAAGACTGCATTTTAGATGGTTGATAGCTGGTGTTGTAAGACATCACCTCTGTTCAACGATGGTCATTGACAGTGGACACAGACAACCTCTTTTACTCCTCTTTCAAAGCATTTGTCTTCTCCGCCCAAAATGTGGCATCCTAAAAAAACAGTGGCTACCTTTTGTTGTATCTGGGAAACTGAGCCTGTGTCACTATCAAAATGGTCCTGAAAATGCACAAATGAGATTGGAAACAAGGATCCTAGTTATCCTGGTGGTGAGGTAACACTATAAAAATCTTTCTTAAACTGACCTACTGTAACATTACCTTTACTATTACCATTACCATTAATGGTAATAGTAACCCCCCCCCCCCCAAACAGACACCTTTTTTTAACCTTACAATCTCACAGTGACACCTTCAAGTGAATGTGAAAGCAAAGCTGAAAACTGTGAAGTGGTAAATGGGTTGGTAAAGGCGCTTTTCTACTGATGCTGAGCACTAAAAGCACTTCATTCATTAATCCGTTCATGTACATTCATACAGCTCGTTAAAGCAACCCTAAGATAAGGCTCTCTCTCTCTCATATATATGTATGTTCTGTTCTCTTCTCTTGGTGAATCCAAAAATAACATGTTGAAAAGTATAAAGCCACTTTTGGCTGTTTCCTTATTCACAAGGGGTCGCCACAGCAGGCAGCTCCACATGTTTGATTTGGCAGTGTTTTTATTTTTAACTGGTTGCCCATCCTGATGCAACCCCAAAAGAATGTGCGTCTCCTCCCGAGGTCGGACTCTGGATCTTTCACTCGTTAGGTCATCTTTTCCTTAACGTAAACAGCTTCAACCGCCCGATTACATCTGCTTCTTCAGTTCTGAATCATGGCAGGTGAAATGATTACGCACACAGATGTGTGCGTAATTCCCGCAGACATACCACATTACAGTGGAATAGATGATTCATAATGCCTCTGGCCTGGCTCATTAATGGGTCAAACTGCTGGGTCATTCCAACTGTCTGGCCTACGTAGTGACTTGAGTGATTTAGACGCAACCAGGAATTCCTGCTGGAAAATTTTGCTCACCACTGAACAATGTCGGCCATTTAACTTCAGTTAGAACAGAAACTCAAATAAAAACCTAAACACTTCTAATAAAGGCTCATACTTTACAGAATAAATTAAAATGTTATTACTTACGGGTGTTGGCAGTTCTTCTGAGCTCAGCTTGAACACTGGTCTGTCCTGATGAAATGGCCTCAGTTGCCATTTTGCACATGTCCTTAAAAAACAGAGCAGGAAAACAAAGTGCTGAGTGAAATCTGCACCTAATGCTGCAATTGTAAAATAAATCCTAGCTTGACCAAATAGGGGTGGCTATTTTAATAATAATACATTTTATTTATAGGAGCCTTTAAGACCCTCAAGGTCACCTTACAATAGTACAATAACAACAATACAATATAATAAAATATAGTTATTTAACTAAAATATAGTTAAATATTTTAAATCAATACATGATTATATTGTCTGTAGACTTCTGGACAAACACAATTATTACAGTGAATAACTTTCAGCTTTACATAACGTTAAAAGATCAAGTCTGGGCTCACCTGCCTGTAGACCTGCTTGGCATGTTTAAGAATGGCAATGATGTCCCCAATTACAGTAATGCCGAGGTCCATCATGATGTCTTTACTGAGGTCCATCAACATGTTCTTCTGAATTCTGCAGAGGATTAAACAATCAGGACAAACCATGAGAGTGTTAATAAAGTGCACATGAACACAGCATGAATGTGTTCACGAGGCCAAAATGTCTTTACCTGTTGTCTACGAAGGAAACGGCATACGTGACAGCCAGACCAGCTGGGATCCCTGCATCCTTAAAAAATTGAATCCACTCTGAGGTGGCTTAAAAGAAAAATGGAAAGGTTGAAACATTAACCACCAAACAACTTAAGCAGAATCAAACACAGGTCATTAAAAAATAAATAATGCTACAACTACAGTTGCAAGTAATGAGTGGTTTACTTGTTGATTTTTTAAAGTCTACAGTGTCAGAAAAAGTCAGTTGCCGTTTTTATTGATCCAATTTGCGTTTGTTAAGAACAGAAAAATTGGAACCCAAAACACAACAGCAATAACCAAAACTCCTGGCCAAGTTGCCCATGATTTCCACAGGCTGTGATCACACTAACTGTAATGTGGGACTGTTCAAAGTAATACTACAGTGACACAAAACGCCAGTGGGAGACATAAACCAGCAGAGACAGCAGCATACTGATGTCTAACACATGCTGACCATGACCAGCTGGAGGTTATTTATAACCCCACATATGAATCGTCCTGTGGCTGCAGGAGCAGATAAACTGTGAAGGAAGCACAACAGCTGCCACAACAATGGCTCTGTCCGACGTGAAACTCGGCCACACGGACGGCGAATAAACTGTCATAGCACTTAAACGCAAATCAGAGATAAACTATTTAAAAATCATTTACTGTTAACAGACTGAGGACAAAGCGGAGTGGTAGATGTCCCAGAGCTGGTAGGCTAACGTTAGCGTTAGCGGTGAGACAAGTTGGACTAATCAGAGGTTAAACTGCCCACTAATCTAGGACACAGTTCTCCCTTACGACTGTTTTTCCACTAAAGATTAAATCACATATTTAAGAGAGCGACACGAAACTCAGCAACGGGGCTGTTTGTGCTAGCACTCTGTGTTAGCATTGTGTGAGCGGCTCCAGTAGCCGCGAATAAAAGCTGTTCTGCGGGGACCGCTGTGAACCCAAACGCTCGTAAACATTCAAGACGAGGTGCCAGTGTTAATATCTGGTGAAGTACTGCTGAAATCATTTAAATCAACCAACTATTAACACCGGCTAGCCGGGCCTTTGTGCTCTCACCTGTTGTCACGGACGCCATGTTCACAACGACTGTGTGGTGACGTCAACCGCATGCGGAAAGGTCCTCAACTTCCGGCGGAGCCGGAAACATTTCGGTGGGAAAGTTTTCAGTCTGGGACGCTAGAGAGCGACGAAGACCGGAAAATCATACAAAACACCGCCAGTATCAGGTGATGTTCACTTTAATTATTTATAGGACACTCAGAAATGCACGAAATTAAACAGTTTCAAACCCAGAGCATTATTTGAGCATATTCCAGAACTTAAAAAAAATCCTCTTTTTATGTTGCATTGTTGTGAAAAAGTATGTGCCCCCATCCTGATTTCTTATTTTTTGTATATTTTTCAGACTTACATGTTTTAGATAATCAAACAAATTCTAACATTAGTCAAAGATGTGAATGGTTGTCTGTTTCTCTGTGTTAGCCCTGTGTTATTTCCTATTAACCACATTTTTGGAAAGCTGAGTCTAATTTCACAGCCACACCCAGGCCTGATTTCTGCCAGACCTGTTGAATCAAAAAATCACTTAAAAAGAACCTTTTTCACTGTCTGATAAAGTGAAGAAGGATAAATGACCTCAGAAAGCAACACGTCATGCCATGTTCAAAAAACCTCAAGAACAGCTGAGAAACAAAGTCTTTGACATCTGTCTGTCTAGAAAAATTTACACATCCATTTCTAAGGCTTCAGGATTCCAGTGAACCAAAGTGGTGAACTTTCACAGGACTGGCCAGCCTACTAAAACCACTTCATGAGCGCATCGACACATCCAGGTGGTCACAAAAGACCCAGAATAACATCTGCAGGCGTCACTTGCCTCAGTTAACGTCAGAGTTCATGATTCAACAATGAGAAAGAGACTGGGCAAAAATGGCATCCATGGGAGAGTTCTAAGGAGAAAACCATTGCTGACCAAGGCTCATCGTGCATTTGACAAAAAAGCTCCCCAAGACTTTTGGGAAAATATTCTGTAGCGTGACGAGACAAAAGCAGAACTACTTGGAGGGTTTGAGTCCCATTACATATAGCATAAAACTAACACAGCATTCCATAAAAAGAACATCATAACAGCAGTCAAACACAGTGGTGGTAGTTTGATGGTCTCGGGCTGCTTTGCTGCTTCAGCTCTGTACTAGAAAATCCTGAAGGAGAATTTCTGGCCATCAGTTAATGCCCTGAAACTCAAGCATACTTGGGTTATTTAGAAAAACACAAGCAATTCCATCTCTGAATGGCTCAAAAATAATAAAATGAAGGTTTTGGAATGGCCTTGTCAAAGTCTGGACTTAAGTCTTATTGAGATGCTTTTGCATGACCTTAAACAAGGCTGTTCATGCTTGAAAACCCTCAGTTGTGGCTGATTTAAAACAATTCTCCAAAGAAGAATGAGACAAAACTCCTCCACAGAGATGTGAACGACTCATTGCCAGTTATCACAAACGGTTCATTGCAGTTCTTGCTGTCAAGGGGTGGCACAACCACTTATTAGGTTTAGGCAGCAGTTATTTTTTCACACAGGTTCAGGTAGGTTTGGATAGGTTTTTCCCTTGATGAATTTAATCATTTAATCATAAATACTGTAAGCTGCATTTTAAATTTAACTGGGTTTTCTCTCTTTTTTAATGATCTGAAAAAAACTTCAGTGTTTGAACTGCTCCAGGCCACTGCTGATGGAGCAACATCTGGCCTGAAATGAAAAAAAATGTTTTTTTCAAAAATGAAACATGAACTGCCCCCCCCACACACACACACACAAACAAAACAAAACAGAACAGATAAAATCAAAAAATACAAAATCAAAATAAATAAAAAAGCCAAAAGGCAATATGAAGCTCTGCACAGCACAGATAAGTAATAGAGACCATTTACACACAGTTAATATGCACGTTAATGAAAAAAATTAATAAATAAGCATTTTTAATGAGTCTTCTTTTTATAATTAATTTATTATACTCTATTATACTATACAAGTCACTGGGTATGTGGAAAACCACAAGTTAAAAGTCCTGGGGTTGTTTTAAATTCTGATTTGAGCTTCAAACCTCACATTAATTCCAACAGTAACACATCTCAGGAGTATTTCCAAGATACAACCCTTCCTGACTTACTCTGACTCTAAAAAACTTGTTTTTGCATTCATGTCTAGTAGAACTGCAGTGCTCTTTTTTCTGGACATCCCAAAAAGATTATATAAAAATCTCCTGCAGGGTTATTAACTTAAAAAAAAATTAAAAAATAATAGGGAGCACATCAGTCCAGTTTTAGCAGAGCTACACTGGCTTCCAGTATCTCACAGCACATCTTATTGCCTTTTGACTGACTCTTATATATGTGTATAAAATCCTAAATGGTCTTGGACCTTATTATATGTCTGAAAGTTTGCTACTCTACGTCCCTGCTCGCTCTTCAATCCTACAGTCCCAAATTGCTAGCAATCCAATACTCCTCACAGAGAAGAACCCCTTCGAACTTCTATATGTGACACTGGGATATACAAATAAACTGAATTTTGAGACTTGCCAGTAAATCTTTTTTTATATTGCTTTTCATAAATACATTGTGCTCTTCTATCTGCATCTTTCTGTAAATTACAGGAATTTAAACACAGAGAAAACCGAGCGTTACAGCATGTTATTTCATTAAAGTAAACAAAATGTTATCTGGTTGGAGCTTCTTAAATGTAAGGATTTTTTGTGACAATAGACATCAGATTGATTTAACATAACAAGATAGTACAGCAGATAATACTTAATGTCCAAAGAACTCTGATGGATATTTTTTATTATTATTATTATTATTATTTTACATTTTGTGGAATGTATGAAAATAATCATCGGGATAAAATATAAAGAAAAAAACTGCAGTTCAGAAAAATGATACATACATGCACTTTTCAGGTTCTTGCTCAACTTCTGCAGTCTCAACTCAAGTAAATCTTTTAAGGCGCTCAAAAAGAGCGAAACAAGTGTAAAAAAACAAACCAAGTGCACCTCAAGATATGTTATTTATGTAATTCTTCATAAATTGGAAAAATGTAAGGCATTTAGCCAAACCATCATTAAAGGAGACAGCTCACCCAGCTCTCATAGTCTAGAAAGTGAGAAAAAAAATCATAATGTAAACTCTTTTTAAGATGGCAAAGCCAGAGGTGGAATAACGGACACAGGAGCTCAAAGAGCAGAGACCGCAAAGTGACCCGGAAAATATGTCATACACTTTTGTACTCTTCTAAGATAAAAAAAAGAGAGACTAAGGCTGTAAAAATAAGTAAACAGTACATTTTTGTGATGTACAGAATAAATTAGGGTGAAGTAAATGCACTAAAAATAGACCAGTTGATAATTTGATATCAGAGCACCTTCATGAGCACATTGTGTAATAATCCATGTATCCTTAATTACATCTTTCATTGCATTTTCTTCTGTACCCATATTTATTATATATTCCAAAACTGTAACCTTTACTCACAGAAAAAAATATGAAGGTTTATTTAAAAAATAAAGAAAAGATGAAATACTGATAAAATCAGTGGCTTTCTATGTATCATCAATATATGAATAAAAAATTATATATATTTTTGATAAATTCTCTATGAAGATTGTCTCACACTAGATGTTACTTTAAACAATAAGATTAACATTTAATACTGTAAGAAAACGCGTTAATTAAAGCAATACATCATCACACTTGACATATAGTAGCAGTCAGTTTGATCACTGTGTAATTTGCTACATTATGTTCATCCAAGAGATAATAATATTGCATTTCATAACAGATGATATGAAACTGGAGCTCATATGGGAATTGTGGAAAAATAGAAATACATAGAAACATTCACCTCATCATAGAAAAATAAGAAAGCTCTTTTTTTTTCAGTTAATGCTATCATAGCCATCGTACAGCTGGATATTTCTTCTCGTCCTTCTGTGTCGCCTTTTCCAATTTATGAGCAACCCATTTGTTATTGTAACTTCACAATTATCAAAGGCAAAATAAAACGATTTCAATTAAATCCAAAGCAAACAAATTTCATTAAAGAATAAGTCTAATATGTTGTGTGATGATCAGAGATGTAAGTGTGGAGTGCAAGTACAGTACAAGGGCCCTCTGAGATCTATTTTTCACACTTGGAGATGGAACAGGCAGTTGATATTAAACTATTACTGAGCATTCGGCTCTTCAGCTGCATCGAATTCACTGTTATCAGCTTTCGTTCAGAATACAACATCCTGATGAGGCAGCCAGCGTTTTCATTTGTCTGAACCTTCGGTGACGGCAACGTGTAACTTTTCCAGCGCTCAACGGTCTCATCGTTGTAGTCTAGTATAAGTAGCACCACAAAAATCTATATACATGAGAACTATTGAATATGTTTTATGCTTATTCTGACACCAGAACATATTCTCATCACATTTGCATTTGGAGAGAGATCAAAAAGGCATCTCCAACATCTGTACAAACACAGTCCTTATACAACATTTAAAAAACGAAACAAAAAAAACATGAGGTCTGCCCATTTTCTGACCACCCAGAGCCACATTTTAGCAAAGATTTATACCATTAATCCAGCAATTTTTTTTTCTTTTTGGAATAAACATGTTTATTAGTTGAAAAATAAAGCTTCTCATCCAGCAAATAACAACATTTGTTTTGTTTTGTTTGTTTTTTAAAATCTCAGACAGGCAACGTATTGTCGAGTATACCAGTGGATCAGCTTTAACATGATAATGCCCATCAATCAAGGCTAAAACTGCACTTATCCTTCAAACACCTTTTACCGGAAATGCGAACGCCACCGAGTGATATGTTTACAATGGGTGTGAAATACTTTGTCCTTAAAAATCAAACCGTTTAATCGTCATGTTTTCATCTGAACACTTACACTTTTAATATGCGCATTGACATTCAATCACTTTTTTTCCCCTCGTTTTCTGCTAAGGAGCAAGTGGCGTTAAGGTGTCAGTAGCTTTGGGACAGACCTCACAGAGGAAAAACACAAACAAAACAAAGGCATTACCACAACCTTCTAACATCATCATCATTATAAACATACATTTAATGTAACTCGGATAGTGCTTTATATTGTTTATAAAACATAAATACACATTGACAGAGGCAGTGACATCGTGCTTCATGTTGGGGGACAGGGCAGTACTTTATAATATATATATATATATATGTGTGTGTGTGTGTGTGTGTTTGTTCATTTAGAAAAATATTGATTTTACTATTTTATCTTGTTCTTCATTGACAAAAATATCCCATTTAGATCTACAGACATTCATACTTTACAATCATGGTATATATAGTTTTATATATATACATGTTACCTTTATCTATGTAGATGGGTATGGACTTAAAAAAAATCTTTTCCTCATAGTGCACAGCATGCCTCCAAAGTTGCCAAATGAAACAAATACAATAAGATAATGAAACAATAAGTACAATGCAGATATAATAGGAACATTTGTGAAGAAATCTCCCAATTAAAATGACAAAACATACAAAAATAATAATAAACTGTAACAGTACAGGAGAAAGCGGAGGTCAATGCAAAACAATTAAACACACAGACAAATATAAACATTAAAATATATAACAGTTCTTACTCAAACATACAGGGAAAAAAAACCCAAAACAAATTCACAGGCAAAGGAAAGGACGCTTTACTCCAAAACAAAAGCCCACACGTTCTCCCCTTTCGTTTCCAGGTCTTGCTTTTGTGCTCACTGGCCCCATCAACCTCAATAAAGAAAGAAATAAACGGGCCAGGTGCCTCAGAGTGGACGCACTCACAATAAACGCACCTCCGCCTCATCCCCGCTAGAGAACAGAGGAGGTACAGAGACCACTGAGCCCAATGTTTAGAGGTTGCCTGAATCACTATAACCAAAAAAAAAAGAAAAAGAAAGAAAAAGTCTCTCCTCTAAATAAAGGCATCGGTTCACATCGGAATGAGTGTGAGCAAAACTCTGAGCTGGTGCGCTGCAGCAAACATCTTCAGTTGTTGAAAGCGATGGCGTGAATATACGCATGTAGGTCCAGGGCGATGAGGCTCTGTGGTATGGAGGTGTTTTTACTGAGGTCACCCTCCCACACAGTTGGCAAGAGAATAATTTTTTTGTGTTTTGTTTTTTTATTCTTTTGGTCACAAAAATCCATCGTTAAAATGAGAGCCATCCTCTATCCGGACTCCCTCAGAGCCTTTCCTGCTTGCTTCCTTAATTCCTTAAGTCTCTCTATATCCTCACAACTGGTGTGTCTAATCTTCATTGTGTGAACAACATGAAAAATGGCTCAGCAGAAGACAG
>VVHJ01001572.1:24503-52056 GCA_015107715.1 Tylochromis polylepis
GGAGTGGGAAAAAAAAAAAGAAAAAAAAAAAAAATTTTTTGGGGGGGTTTTTTTGTTTAAAAAAAAAAAAAAAAAACGAGAGAAGGAAAAAGCACAAGATTTAGTGGCGGGCTGTGACACTCAGATCCTTAACTTGCCAAGTCCAAACAGCAAATGAAGAAGCAGAGGGAAGTCGAGCAGATGAACAGTTAGAGGTGAGCGAGAGATCAGCAGCCTGTCTCCCACAAGAAGAGACCCTGAACAGAGCGTCCTTCGTCCCTATTTCAGATTTGCACAAATACATTCAGCGAGAGGAAGAAAAGCATGGAAAAGGATGGGAGCACTGGAAGAGGGGAAACCGACAGAGGGAACAAGTTAGGGGCGCTTGTGCTTGTCGGAGTGTAACGTGATCATGTTGTTTCTTACTCAATCAGAGTACAAGCATAAGAGAATTCACTGTGAATTAATCTGTTAAACCACAGAATTTAAGATTGGCAACATGGACTCAGTTTTCGTAACCCAGTTTTTATTCACCCATAATGTCCAGTTGCGAGTGTAATAGAAAACTAAAATATAGTGAATGTTGAAGGTTAGACCTAATGTGCAACTATTTGTATGGCTCTTAATTAGGATATATTTCAGAATGTGTAAACTTGTATGTAATCCAATCAGGTGTAAACGATTGGTTGTTTTTGTTGTTATTTTTTTTCCTCAATCAGTGAGGCTGATCAGTACTGTGCGTGTACTTCAGCCTCTACTTCCAGCGAGAATAATGTGCGTGCGTGTTAACATGTGTATGCGTGTGTCTGTCGGTCAGTCAGAGCGCCAGCAGAGAAGGCGAGTTCAGAGAATCGGACGACTGCTCGCTACTGCTGTTCCGCTGGTTGGCACTGACCCCGCAGGCTCCCTCTGGGTAGGTGAACACAAATGAAGATGTGTATGAGGTGTTGTAGCTGCCAATGGCTGCATCGTCATGGTTAACACCACCACCACCACTGTCGCTGACCATAAGGCATGGCCCACCAGGTGCCGGCTCACTTGAGCCATAAAAAGAACTAGAAAACTCTACCTCCTGCATTATTCCAGGCTGAGGCTGCTGCTGGACTTGCTGCTGCTGCTGTTGAACCGGAGGCTGGGACTGTGTGGAGGCCGGATGGGCTGTGTAGGCAGGAGGCAGATAGAAAGAGTCTTCCTTCACAGTCAAGCCCACAATGGAGACAGGTGGTTGTAAGGCCTGGGGAGGCAGCTGGGACTGCACTGGAGGCAGCTGTGCTGAGCCCTGCTGAGGCTGGTCCTGGTATGGGATCTTACAGTTTGCCTGGTGAGCCACCAGCACAAACTCCAAGCGCTCTTTCTCCTTCTGTAGCTCTGAGATCTCTGCCTCCAGCTCTGCCTTTGCTTCCTCCAGTATGTCTGTCTCCTGTGGGTTGGTACAGAGGATGAAAAAAAATGGGAAAGAAGGAGACGGGAACAAGGCAAAGGTGGGTGAAATGGGAAGAAGATGTGCAGCAGATAGAAGAAAGGAGCGTTAGGTATGCCAATCTTCTTTGTGTTTATTCCAGTAGAAATACCTCCCTCCCTCCCCTAAAGCAGTATGTGCAAGGTGGCTTATAGAAGTGCATGTTAATTAGGCCTTAACTACCATAAGTACAATAGTCTCTTTTGAGGACTGTAATTGTCTGCGCTGCAGCTAAACACCCATTACCATAATCCTCTCTCTTGTACACACATGCAAGCATTTATTACCCCACCACACGATGCTATGGGAGGTAACATAAAATGTGCAATTATCATTATCATTCACTCTGAAAGCAAGAACAGGGCCAGGCTCACCGACTGCAGTCTGTCTGTAAGTTCTCGTCTGCGATTTCTGCATTTGGCAGCGGCCAGCTTGTTCCTCTCTCGACGAACGCGTCTCTTTTCCTCTTCCTCGGGTGTTAGCTATGATAAGGAAAAATACAGATTAGCATAAAAAACACTGGCTATTTAAAAAAAAATTTTTCAATGACTAATTTAGCTAAAAAACACCAAATAAAGCTACATTTAGTCACAGCTGACAAATAAAAGTTGCTTGTTGCCTGAACAGTGAACTAGCCTTCTGCCGTTTAGTAGATTTGTGCAAATGAGAAAATACCGAAGCAAACACCAAATAATTACCCACCCACCCATTAGTGTTAGCACACACCACCACTTAACATTACAGACACAGTGCTATTACCTTTACTGGCTTCCTCGTTAACAATATACCTGCAGTGCATGTGTAACATGCGAGGGTCAACAGACAAACCATTCAAGCACGCAAACTTACTAACACACCAACATCTCCATCTTCACTCACAGACTCTTCTCGTGTACGGCGAGTTCGGGCTCTGGACTGACGGACGGGGCCGGCTGCTGGCCCTGGAGTTTCTGAACTTGGTGGGGTGAATCCAGACCCCGAAGAATAACTCGGGCCAGGCATGTCAAACGGATCAACCAGTGAAGCTGGTTGGGTCATGGTCGTGGTCCCGGTGGAGGCACTCTGTCCAGAAGCCTGGGATGAGATGAGGGTTGGCTGTACCATCCACTGCAGGTCCTGACTGGTGGTGATGGCAGTGACGGTTGGCACGAATGAACCGGGCATCTCACCTCCGCCACTTGTCCCAGGCCCGCTGCCCACAATGCTCAAGCCAGCACTTGCTGACACACACTCCTGAGGAGGGGATGTTGACAATTATGTTTTATGGATCACAGCTCAGATCAGGTAGATCAGCGAAGAAATACAGACGGATACAGAAAAACCGGTACAAACAAGCTGGGATCTGTGCTTTAACACAGTTATAGTGTAACATCAGTCCAACCACTGTAGCAAACTGGATAAATTTAGTACAAACATGCGCTGAAATTCTCAGCAGCTGCAATAAAGATCTGCTTTAATGTGTAAAATGCTTTAAATTCTGAATTCAATCAAAAACTATTTACATCTGTTTGTTATTATCATCCGACTGTAGTTAAACTACAACAAGGTGTGACAAACCCTATGCTCTGAATGTAGCTGAATGTATAAAACAACAGCTGAAGAGACACTAGTGTTTATCATATATTAGGAAAGTGATGCTAGGCTGCCACAAATGGAAAGAAGAATATTAACATTAATAATTTAATATCCCTGGACCCATTATGTTAACATTTACATAAAGAAAGGTTTAGGCTACCTGACATGATACAGTGTTAAGACTACTTAATGATCAGACATTATACATCAAACTCATTTCACACTGTTGGGCCACGTGCAGCCCACAGACGTTTAATCAATACATTAAATCCCAGAAATATTTTAATTCAAGAAAAAGAAGTGCAGTTTTAAGTAATGTGACTCAGTTTTTCTAGATGATAAAGAAATTCCACTTGGGGCTTAAATTGTAAGAAATAAATGTGTAAAATTACAGAAGAAGTTCTGTTAGCTCATTGCACAGATTGTCCTGCAATTATAAAACTGAAAATGTTTGTTAGTTGACAAAATCGGCCATGGGAGAAGTAGAAAAGCCATAAATCGTATGAAAAAAATACAGTGAAAAATCTCAAATTTATGCACTCCTTCACATTTTCCAAAGCTGTCAAGTGGGCCAGATTGAAGACTTTTGTGGCTACTTCTGGCACTGGGGCCTTATGTTTGACACCCCTGTTATAAGCCTGTATTACCTAGACCTAGTTTCTTACTTGTTTCCCTTTCCTGACATTCATTTAACCACCTTTTCCGTGCGATTTACCAAAGAGTGGGGAAATGTTATTTGTTGTACAGGTAGGAGCCAAAACGTGTTTGAAGGGTAACAGCATTAGATTTTTCATTATATACAGAATTTGAATTAAAAGGTGTTTAAGAATGTTTTATTTAACTTTAAGCAAAAAAAAAACAAAAACAAAAAAAACCTTGAAATATTAAGACTGTAGGTGTTTTTATTTTTAAATAAAAAAGACTGGCTGTTAAGTTTTCCTCTGCGCCCACGTCTAAAAATAGTCGCGGAAAGCTCAAATCTGTCGCTGGTATTTTATATTTCATACTCGGGGGAGTATCGCCGTTCATTAATATTCATTTAAAGTGCCTTCAGACGTTTGGACGGGCGGCTCTGAGAGCGACCGCCTCCACCAATCGTTTCTCTCTAAACGGCGTCTCTCCCGCCTCCTTCCTCCTCCCCCGTCACACCCCCGGTGTTCCCCTTGGCAACGCGACGTAGCACTCCAAAATAGAACGGGCATTTACGTCACGGCGAGAGGAGAGCGGAGCGAGTGGAAGAGAGAAGCGGGGCAGAGGGGCGGGGCTGCGGCGCTTACGTCGGAGAGTTCCAGAGCGCTGTCAACCGCGCTGAGCACGTTGTCAACGCCGCCGCCGGGGCTACAGTCAACACACCGCCGGTGAATTTACATACAGTTATCCCGGTCATTTAACTTCTGACCGCAGGAAGACCGGATACATCAAATCTGCTGACTTGGTGTATTCCGTCTTCTGTGTCAGGGGTGACAGAGCCCACTGCTTCATAAGCCATAAATAAGTTTATATTCTGTATATTTATACAACTGGTACACCATGCAAAGTGCGTTTAAGCAAAAGCACATGTCATAATTAAATTATAGATTCATACACAGTGATCGCGTGTCAGTCATGTTGCATTTCTAAATAAATAAATAACTAAATAAACACTTCACTTCATTTCCAGTCTGCTGACTGGAGCTTACCTGTGGAGCACTGGTGGTCGGCGGGCTCCCGAAGGAGTCCACGGAGGAAAGGTACTGGGACTCTATGGATGGAGACGAGCTTCCACGGGAACCGCTGTCTGGGTCGCCGGGAAATCCTTGGTACATCTCCCCGTAGGGGCCGAAAGAGAACGCGACACCTGCAGGTACCGAAGAGAGAGCGATGTCACCTGCAGCGGCAGGGCAGCGGCACACAAGAAGATTACTAAAGGAGGAGAGGTACTGTAGGGAGAGAATGACTGGCGTTAAACCCGGTGCACTTAACCGTGACAAACCCTGTGCTGGCGCTGGCTTTAAATTTGTCTATTCTCTCATAAATGATGGCAGGCGGTTAATAAGTAGCCTGCAGCAGCGTGTTTTATGCGTTTAAACCGGTGTCAGCAGGGAAAACTGTCTTTAAGCATCTCCTATTAAGCCGTCTGAAGCGGACAGATGTTCCCGACCTACTTTAAAATAGTGCGCTTTCGAAAAGCGACTTTTCCTCTCACGCCGTTTGAGCTCACAGCCACAAAAAGTAAGCGTTTCTTACCTGTGTAAGTCTTCTTGTTATTCCCCGGTGAAACGCTCTTGGTCTCTTTCCAAAAAAGTTGCATGAAGACTCTTAATCCAGTTCCCCGCTTTTAGACGGGGGAGGGAGGTCTACCAGTTCAATCTATGAAGAAGTCCTCCCTGGTTCAGCGGTAAATCCTCTCAGTGCTCTCCGTTATCCGACCTTATCAAACGTGCAAATATACATCCATAAAGTCCGCTCACGGAACGCCGGAGGACGTTTGCTATATTACGGTGCACAGTAGCAGATCTTGTCTTATGAATGAAGCCCAGAGTAGAAGCAAGACATTTCAACGGTCTAGTCCCGCCTCGGAGTTCCGCTGACGTACATGCCCATATTTGTGCCTGATGTTGTGTTTGGTATCCTTGGTGACGTTGAGGGATTCCCTCTGCCACTGAAATGGACCAGAAGCTCACCTCGTCGACGGATAATAATAGACTTTTCTTTCTTTTTTTTTCTTCTTTTTTTTTGGTAATATCACGGGCACGAGAGATTTCTCACCGTCTGACAATTTCTGAGAGGAAATTTTAAGAAGCTCGGGGGTGATAAATATGGAAAGTATCTATTTAGGACTGTTTGCGTATGTTTGTGATTGGGACATTTATTTAGTCATAGCAATACATAATATTCCTATAATGCCTACATCTGTAATAGATTGTGGAGGATTGTTACGTTGAAATCAGTGGCATATTTACCCAATTATAATTGTAATTAGTCTGTTATAGTTTGGGTAAACCTATAATATATATTCTGTAGATATTGCAACTGGGATAGATAAGTAACCTTTATTTATTTCATTTATCTTCTTTGTTTATAATAGAATACATAACCTGGAAAACACCAGAAGAAAAACAATGGATTAAGTTATGCAATACTCACAGCTCAGGACGGAATCCCGTCAACATGCGAGGGAAATCCTGCTGAAAAGTTTCTCAGGACACGCCCTCGGGAGTCCTCTGTGCTTGTGAGCTTAATGTTTTAATGAAAGAAAAGCCTCCTTTTCTTCTGTGCCTGAACACTCCTTAAACCTGAGGGCAGGTACGACGCCGAGCGAGTCTTTACTGTACGCAGAAAAACGACTTTAAAAAATATATACTCCTAATTTGTTATGGATTTGAATGTGGGCAGGACAGTCAGAGAGCACTCAGAGAGTGTCAGAGCATCAGTCTTATTCACACCCCTCTCCTCCTCCTCCTCTTGAAGAAAAGAAGAAAAATAAACATTAGTTGGTAAACAGCAGTGTTATTTTGACATGTACAGTGGGCAGCAGTGACGGAAATCTGCGCCTGTCATTGCAAACATCACCGGGACGAGCACAAAAGTGATTCATTATTAAAGCCTACATGCGGACAGCAGTGGGAATGTGGCAGGTGGGAGTTTGGCATTGGCTCGGGGGGAGGAGGGTCGCTCCAAGGGCCAAATGCGGGAACGTGGGGTGTCAAATCATGAATGAAAATGTGAAATACAAGGCCTACGTTTTGTGTTCGTGATGTCACACAGTGTCACTGGGCGGGCTTGCTGCTGCGAGAGGGCTACGGCAATAAAGTCGGTGTGTGAAAAGGCGTGAGCAAAAAGGGAAGAGTTGGGGATAACGAGTTATTAGTCAGCGCCGCATCAA
The DNA here is from genome assembly GCA_015107715.1 of Tylochromis polylepis. NCBI lineage: Eukaryota > Metazoa > Chordata > Actinopteri > Cichliformes > Cichlidae > Tylochromis > Tylochromis polylepis. Next base: position 31,382 of record VVHJ01001572.1, read on the forward strand.
CGTCAGAGACGAGGATCCACGGAGGACGCTGTGTCCCATCCGGACTGCCGCTACCGGTGCCGTGCGGCTGAACCGGGATGACTAACTCCGTCGATGCGAATTGTTCCTGATGGGGAATTATTGAGGTGAATGGCTGATAACGCAGGAGAAGCAGCCCGTATTCACGGGGAAACAAATCACTGCTGACTAACATAGCTGCCGCTATTTTAACACAACATATATCTAGTCCGATTAAAAATACAGACATGCTTCCCAGCGACAGGAGAAGACGTGTTTACTTTTAATAATCTCTAAAACAAGCGGTTAAAAAGAGACACGGTGTGCTAAAAGAAGAGGCAGGGGCCATGTGCTGTACACGGGTTTGCTGAATGTGTGTAGCGTTGCGTCGCCATGGATACGCCGTTGCCTCTGACGCAAGCACGTATAAATTTGGTCTTTTTTGTTATGCCGCTTAGCAACCGGTTTCCGTGGCAACCGGCTCTGGGTGACAAGACAGCAGCCGCACACAATATGGCTTCCGGATTCTTTCTGCACGGAGAACAGCGGCAGCAGCGGAGAGGAGCAGAGAGTAGTTCGGTGACTGTTGTTGTTTCAGTGCACTTTTAAGAGTTAACGACCATTTTTTTCTTCCTTTTTTCCCCTGTGCTGCCTGAACTACCCTCAGGCAGTTACAGGGAAACATAACGAAACTAGCTGTCATCCCGTCCGAGTAGTCGCCGGTAAAATTCCCGACTCCACGCGCTAGTCGCTGTGTCGTTAAATGTGCAGTTGGTATGGCCTCAGTTCTCATTTCATGCAATATACACATTCACTGTTACACAAAAGGTGGGCTGTAATTACTCCTGTACCTGCAGAAGTGATTAATTATGCATTAATTATAATGTTGTGAAACAGCTCATTAACTTTCATTCCAGTGAATTAAAGGTAATCCACTCAGCGTCAATAAATTGCTTGGATCATATAGATTATAATTTAAAAAGCAACACTTTATTAGTGAGTAGCAGGAATTTGCCAGGTGTACTAATCACCGGGTAGGGTTGCATTTGTAAAGGTTGTAAACTTAACATGTAAGATAATGCTGAAGTATTTTCATAAGTTTCTTTACAGGCTCCATGGGCCTCAATCATTAGTCATGGCTAGACTTTACACAGAGATGGTGTGGAGTTTCTAGACTGCAATCCTCCCTCCAGACTGTTTACTTCATCGCAAGTTTGTTTGTCTACAACTTGTGGTGGTCTAGACTCCTGCCAAGCTAGGTAAAAATGAAAAAATAGAAAGTGGTTGGTGTTGTCTAATGCCCCTGACGTCCTTTGTTTTGCTTGCCCCTGTCTCTTAGCGTATTTTCGGGAAGTCACTAACTTGCACTGTGCTCATGAGGCCAGCCCCTGTTTCCTTTTGGAAGGCGGGCCGTGTTTGCTTGGTCTGGCCCAAAATACTTGTTACCAGGCAACGATTAGGCCTGTCCCACTTGAGAGCGGTGTTGTTTACACCCCTTTCTGGCTCCATATCCCAACAACATTGCATAACTCTCACAGGCTTCCCCCACCTCACCGAGAGAAATTTGATCAGATTTCTCCCCCCATGCCAACCAAAGCGTCTCATACTCTTATGCCACAGCTTTTCTCTCGGCCACTCTACAGTTTCCTTCCTCATCTTTGCTGTATTCTGTTTTGTGGCTCGATCGGTACAGCAAAAATTAAACTGAGACGAGGACTGTTTTGTCTTTCAGGTCAGGCTTTGGCTAAAAACCCCTCAAAGCCCATTCTTACACGATCTATAAAGTGGTGGTTCCGGCCTGTCTCTGTGGCTGCTTGAAAACACGTAGCTCATAAATCCAGCAGTAATTCTTTCTTGGCAAAGTTTACCGTCTCCCTCCACACCTATGTAAACATGGCCTGTGTATATTGCATTAGCTGAAGCACTTGAGGTGAAATTAAAAACGCAGAGCCCTGAATTTATTAATATTTTAATCAAGATTAAACCATAAACTTTTGAACTTTCATTTTATTTCTGCAAAGATGCATGAGTTTCCCACCTGCTTGTTTTCAGATATTTAACAGACTTTCTTTATTATCATGGCAGTTTTTAGTATCAAAGTCATGAATGCACTCAGGACTACAAGATATGGACTGATACCAAATGCTTGCAATAAATCCTAAGTTTGAGGTGAGCACTTAGGCCAAACTTTGGTGTTTGATTTATAGTGGTGTAGCAGTCATGTTATTTTGCACCTCCACCTCCTTTCGCTTGCATACTAGCTGGTGTATCCTTTCAGTGATGGTGTGCAAAGAATGGACTTAATGATTAAGATTTGTAGCGATTTCTCCGCTAATCACAGCTGTCTTGTGTGTATCTTACGAGCAGAGGTATGAACTCGTTGTCCTCGTTGCGAGGAGCCAAAGATTGCCTCAGTGTTATCCTCCACCTTCCCTTGACTCTCTGTAGTATTCATGTTGTTTTTCAGGCTCTGCTTGTGTCTGATTTGTCTTTGCTACATTTGTTTGGCTTTTGTTTTACTTCACATTTGCTGGTAAACGACTGCCTGATTTTCTGCAGATGTTACAGCCGCAGTTTTTTGGTTTAGATTATAACAATAATCCCACAGGGAGCCCACAATGGACAGTTTGTATCATGAAGTTAATGCTAACTGAATAGGAAAATTCCCATGACCTCCTTGACATCCGTGTGTGGAGAGCCAGTTACATTATTTACCCTTGCATCTTTTCCAGTCTTTCTCGTTCCCATCTCCGCCACTGCTCGCCTTTGTCCTGTTTATGTCCATGCACTTGTGTTTATATGGTGTAATCCTTGTGGCTCATTAGACAAGTAACAGGCTCGCGAGTTTACACGACACACACGCACAAGGATGATTTAGAGTGGTATGTGGAAAAGGTAAAACATTCGACTATGCATGCGTCACAACCTTGGTTGCAGGCTCTTCTGAGACAAAAATTTTCTCACGTCATTTAATTTTATCCGGCACGGTGGTATCAGGCTTCATATAGTTGTTTTCCTCTGTGTTAAGCAGGTAAGTAGGGCTATGGCACTGCTGACCTCCTCAAAACACGGCCTTGACAGCACTTGGTGATGAAGCATAAATTAAAGAGATGCTTCCTATGTGTGAAGGAGAGGTTAATGTAACATGGCAGAAAATTTTACATTTTTGTGTTTTTTTCTTCATCCTTTTTTTTTGCTTTTTATTTTATTTGGCACACCATCCTAAACCACTGTTTTGCAGCTACAACAAGGGTAATGTCTCTTTACTGTTGCTGTACTATGTTCTGAGTGACATTACTTTTTCCGTTGTGATGAAAATGCCTCTAAATAACCATCTGTGCAATTGCACACGGCGTCAGACCAATTTTTTTTCTTTTTTTCTGCTGTAAGTGCAGCCATAAACGTCAGCATTGAGGCACAGAAACAAGAGTGGATGGCTCTATTGTATCATGCACTGCATGGGAGTCGGATGCCTAAAGTTAAATGCAATCAGTGGGTTTCAGTATTCCACAGCTCTCTGTGACTCAGACACAAGCAGCGCGTCAATCCTAGCCTACTTTCAACAGGCTCGCTGCCAGTCAGCGAGGCAAAGTGCCAGAAAGAGGGAGGGACAAGAGCAAGAGGGTGAGAGAGAGAGTGATGATGAGATCAGAGGTGGAAAGTAACTCTGTGTGCCTCAACACGGTGCTTAAATGCTGTTGTTAAATCCAGCGCTGAGTCATTAAACAGAATTTTATTGTATGTAAACTCAACATTCCCTACATATATGTCCACGTTCTTTCTTGCAGCACACACTTTGACATGGTAGGAAAAACACAAGTCCCCCTGAGCCATGAGGCTGTGATAGCGAGCCAGCATGCAGCACAATGAGATGACAATAAAACTGAACCAGCGAAATTCAACCATCATTAATTTTATTATTCACGACTGCATTTTTACTGCATTTGCATGTCAAAATGTCCTCTTAAGTAGAGAAACAGTACATTGGAGGAGACTGCAGATTTGTTTTAGACAGGTTTGTTTGGTTTGAAATGAATCCAAACACATTCAAGTGCTGACTGTCTGCTTTAATATGATCAAACCCTTTAAGTATGTTATAGGAACTGCAACGTTTGTAACCCAGTAGCCTACTTATTGCTGTAATAAGTCTGCAAAACCAAATTACTGCCTATGTATATTTAACACTAACAGGCTTTTCTAATTGGACCCTTTTCTATGGAGGACGTTTACTTCTTATGCTGTGGTTTTAATTTTTTTTCCCGTTCCCTATTGTTTTTGTGAATCTGAACACGTCTTTCTACCTGCACGAAGAGCTCGCATGCCAGCTTCATTATTCCCCCTACTCATTCTCACGGTGATTGCTTGTTTCTATCCAGAAGGCTTTGTTTCACCCCTTTTTTTTTCCTCAGCTCACAGTCTACCCCCTCCCCACTTCTTCTTTCTTCCTTACATAATGGCTGCCCTATTTTATTTTTTTTTCCAAGGACGAGTAATAGGTAGGAATAAAGGGAGTGAGTGGGTGAGGAAGAGGGATTGATGGAGGGTGGGATCCAATGCATAGTGAGAGAGAAAAGATATGGGGGCAGAAGAGAGAACTCTGTGTACACTCACACGTCAGGAAGATACAAACCTGCATGTGTCCCCGTCATCACCCTCACCTCGCCGGCCGTCTCGGCCCACACACTGCTCACCCTCTGCTCCTCACCTTTTTCCTTTTGCTCTTCTGCTCCTCACCGTATCTGTCTCCTCTTCTCTGCATGCTCCTTCCCCCTCATTCACCCCATTTCCTCGGCAGTTTCCAGGAGTGCATCTGTTTGTCAAGTGCTGAAACATTTGTAGGAACATTCAGCATCACCTTCAGATTCACTGTTTATCTTAAAAAATCTGTCTATCTTAAAAATCCTACATTTTGCTCTTTTTGACTCTAGTTTCTCTCTCTCTGTGAATCCAGTGTTACTTCAAAAGCCATAAAAACACATAGGAACATGTTTGTCTTTCTCCTTTAGGTCAGTGGAAATAACTTTGCTATGCCTGAACATATTTGACAACCGACCCAAAACCTCTATGTAAACCATGTAAGTGATTATGAGCTGCGTAAAACCACATTTGCGTACGATGAGTATGCAGACAAGTTCAACACAACATGCAGTGGTGTTACGGTATTCCAATCATGAATAGAATGTCAAATGTGTTATAGCTGCGGGACATTCGAGTATCGCAGGCATAAACAGCTGACGAAAGCAGTTTTTTCTCTCCCCTGTGCACACGTAGTAAACGCTGTTTACATTTTTGTCTTGTTTTCGTGTGTTAGTTACGGTTGTTGTCACATACTGACATGTATATAGTGTTTACAGCGTTGTAAAAATAACTTCTCTAACCAACTGAATTTGGCTTGAATGATCCCATATGTACACGCTCTAAGTTTACATTATTTAATTCTTCATGCCGCTTCTAAATATTCTACAAGAAGAACTAAATTTCTTACTGAAAAGTATGTGCAAAAATGACAAAAATTCCAGTCTGAAGGGTTTCTTGGAGAAAACTGATGTTTTTTTAAATGCAGTGCTGAGTTCTGGCCATGATCTCCACTCTGAAGAATGTCAGATAGACTAAAAAGAAAGCACGCTGCTGAGAAAAAAGCAAGACATTCAGTAGTGTATCAAAAAAAGACGCAGCGATTGATGTACATTTGCACTGTTCACAAATTCTGTTACAGAATATTTTATTATGCTTGAGTTTAATAAAATACAAGAGTTAGTTCAAAACTTACTGTAGTCTTCATTTACCAGCCTGATTTAAAAAAAAAAATAAATTAATTAAAAACATATACATGGGTATAAAGCCACCAGTCAAATCTGATGGAAACAGATTAAAATGTTTGCTCACTTTGCCTCAGTATAGTTTTTTTAAAAGCATGTCCACCTGTAAGTTAAACGTCTACCACCATCTTTGCCGTTGTTGGATCCTCCCATATTTTTCAGTTCAGGATTCTTTGACCGATCACCACAGACTGTAAACTCACATAATTATTTCCAAAAATGGCACTTTCATAGGCGCACATCTTGTGTACAGTAAATATAAAATAATTACAAAATAGTTTAATTGATATGTTTTTTCAAAGAAAACAAGCAATTGAATTGAATTTTATTTATATAGCACCAATTCACAACAACATTCACCTCAAGTCACTTTATACTGTAAGGTAAAGATAGCACAGTATTAGATAGAAACCCCAACTATCATCCCTATGAACAAGCACTTGGTGACAGTGGGAAGGAAAAACTCCCTTTTTACAGGAAGACACTTGACTCAGGGAAGGGCAGCCATCTGCCAAGACTGACTGAGGGCGAGAGGAGGGAGATGAGACAAAAGACAACCTTATAGGAGAGAGTCAGAGTTAAATAATTATTAATGATTAAACATGGTAGTGTTGTATTTAATAAACACACAGGCAAAAACATAAACATGTTCATTTATTCCCCATATTGTCGCATTTACTTATTGTCAGCAGATTAAACATGCGACCCTCCCATCTCAGTACAGCTCACCAGAGCCAGCTGATAAACAGTTTGATAATATTCTCACATCACATGACAGTTTATTCACTAAGCATCAGACTCAAAGCTGTGCTGCAGGCTTGCGTCCTTGAGAGTCTGCATTCTGCAGTAAAACCGGACTGTGAACTAGAAAGAATGTGAGTCTAAACTTGGTGTACTTGGCATTGAGAAACGCCCTATTTTAAACCCTTTCACCTCCACTCTGTAATATGGAAAAATCTAACCCAACCTTCCTAGCAACCTAGTGAAAAACATGGAGTCTTCAGAGTAAATAAAAATGTATAGAAATGTACTCACATCATCAGGTTTTGTCAGATCCTCACTTGAGAATCTTCTTAATCCAGATTGAAGTTTTCAATTTTCATGAATGAGGCAGGAATAGACTTTTTTTGGTAGATATATTCTCCTTTCACAACACTGAAAGCAAAGGCACATACTTCACACACTGCTTCAGTAAGTTTCTGATTCAAAGCTGCAGGCCGGCTGGGGCCCTTCTGTGTGGTCTTCCTCCCATTGAAATGTTAATTGTTTGGTTAATTGGTGATTTTAAACTGGCTGTAGGTGTCCAACTTGCCCTGCAACCACTGAGATAGGCTCCACCCCCCACACTGGGACCCTGAACTGCGTGGTCGCTTCCCTGTCATGGCTTATTTTGGGACCCTGAACTGAGCCTGTACGTTCACTCCTGTGCAAAGTCAAAATGTTTGTTATGGAAAAAGTCTATTGGCTGCAGGTGGAAAAGAGAAAGCAATATTCTGCATGAAAATAATTGCATGAGAAGTGGTTGTCAGGTATTTGATGTTATTTCAACAGCACTCAGCTGCTGGATTTGGTGCTGACTTTTTATTCTCTGTAACAGTGCAATTCAAAGTGTTTGAATAACCTCGTAACGACTAAAGGGCAAGTAATTTAAATAAACTGAATACATTCTAAGGAAATAACCCGGTTTGTATAATACTGGTCTTATTAAAACAGCTGGATTCCAGTTTCTTTGCACGAAATTAACCTTTTCCTGCTATAAATCCCTTTCTGCAGCAGCACTCTCCGACCTTAAGTTACCTCACATAAAAAAGATTTTTCTAAACACGGTGAAGCAGATAATTTAAACTTTACTGCCCAAACATACACCTACACATGGAAATAATAGAAAAAGTGAAAAAATAGAAAAGCTAAAAATCCATAAATTCACCTGAAAGCTCTAATCTTGCTGTCTGAAGTGAAGGTGCAATAGAAAGGGAGTCTGAGTGAGATGTTACATCACCTAAGTATTTCTGTGCCAGAGTCACCGACTGTGAAACACCTGGACAACCATCTATAGCAGTGTGCCATTTAGAAAATAAATAGCAACAACAGGAAGAGGAACGGAAAGGGGAGAGGTGCATAATGTAGATGCAAATCCTGATCTTTGCCTCTCAAATTATCAGCCGTCACTCTTCACGACTTGTAAATAAACACACAATAAATATGCCCCACGTTCCATGTCAGCATACACTCGCGTCTTAAAATACTGCAGCTCTGACGACTGAGATAGTACTGCTCATCAAATTTATGCGTGAGCAAGCCCAGTCTAAATTTGCACCCAGTGAGCCAACTTACGCAAGCCTCCCTGGTCTCCCTCCTGTCTATACAATGGCTTAAAATCTCACAGTTCTCAAAGCATCCCTGCTCTCCCCAGATCCCCACCCCCACACTATACACTACAACTTCGGCACTATTCTTGTACCAGCCCCCGTCGTTGTGACACAAAAATACCAGCACCTCCAAGAACAGACGCCAAGCCTGTCAGAGCATCATCACATCCCACAGGACAGCTGGGGGGAGAGGAGGGAGGATGGCGTGAAGAAAAGAGGGGAGGAGAGCAGGTGGAAGGATGAGCACAGCTGCTGTCGAGAGAGAAGAATCAACAGAGAAAATACAGACTTTATACGAGGAAGAGGACACAATTTAAGGTTTTATCCTGGCAGATCAGCCCCAAACTGTTTCTCTTTATCTTGATATGAAATCTCCCGCCTGAGCTGCTGCTCTTCTCAGGAAGTGTGGGCTGTGGTGCCACAATATTTACAAGGATCATTAGAGATACCAAATCAATCAGAATAACTTCTAAAACGGTTAGTGCTCATTACCTTTTAAGACCTTTAGGATGTGTAAGTGGTTAAAATTTTAATGGTTATCTCAGTGCTGACTCATGGATGTCTCAGAAAAAAAAAATGTCCGTGAAGTTGTAATTATTGAAGAATGAACAAAAATGTACTTGTAGTACTGTGCAAAAGTCTTGAGCCAGCCCTCATTTCTTTGTAGTTTGTTCAGAAAATGGGAAATAGGTACAGTGATTTATTAAAACATGTGAACCAACGTGGTAATACAGTTTATAAGTCAAAAACAGAGTTTGTACAATCGTAACAAGCTTGAAAGTCAATATTTGGGATGACCACCTTTATTCTTCAGCACAGCCTGAACTCTCTTAGCCAAGCTTTCCTATAAGTTCTTTAAGTAGTCTTCAGGAATATTTCTCCAGGCTTCTTGAAAGACTTTCAAAGCTCCTCTTTGGATATTGGTTGTCTTTTTGTTCTATTCTCTGTCAAGATGATCCCACACTGCTTCAATAATATCGAGGTCCGGGCTCTGGGGAGGCCAATCCATGACTGATAGTGTTTCACTCTGTGTTTTTCTATCCAGGTTTGCTTTTATTACGTTGGCCTGTGTATTTGGGTTCATTGTCAAGCTGAAAAATGAAGGCGTTACCCATCAGATGCTTTCCACATGTTACTGCATGGTGGATCAAAATATGACCATAATTTTCTGTGTTTATAATTCCATCAATTTTGACGAGATCTTTAACACCACTGTCTTAAATGCAGCTCCAAACCATGACACAGCCTCCACCATGTTTTAGACATGGCCGTAGACTCTTACTGTTGTACCGCTTCTCCTGACCTCCTTAGTATATACTCATAACAATATGAACCAAAAATCACTCCATCAAACCCACTGCCACTGATTTTCAGTCCAGTTCTTATACCTTTTTCTCCCCATTTTCCTTCCTTAAGATTGGTTTCTTGACAGGCACCCTTCCACTGAGACCATTGCTGATGAGGCTTCAGTGAACAGAAGATGGTCCTGGGTCAGGTCTTTGCTGGGTTTTTTCCCACTAGTTCTTAAATACGTGACTTTCAGTTTCTATTCCTCTGATGAATATAGTTTTATAGGTCTGAGACGGCTCTGCTTGCCTGGTTTCCTCAGATTTTAAGGCTACACTGAACAGCATGTCGACATACTGAAAATGTGGGATTGGATATCTGGGGAAAAATTGCCATGTGAAGATATGAAGACTGTTTTGCCACATAAACTGACAAACTTATCTGGATATAACAGAGTCTGATGGCACAACGTGTATTTTTAGTTAATTTACTTAAATTATTCACTATTTTATGGACTCTAGAATAATTTTTTCTCTATTCTTTTTCATTTTTATCTGCTGTCTTTTAATTATGAACTGAAGCACTAAATTTAATAAACTTTAATCAATAAAAACAAATCATGGTCCCCAGGCACTGGATCCCCATGACTTGTGTGTAGCCTATTGACGTTTCTTCTCACTCCACCATGAAATTGACATTTGCAGTTTTGAGTGAAATGGCTCAGATATTTCATTATCGTGAACTTTGGTGCACACATTCATGATCCCTGTGTCATCAACTGGCTCAAAGTTCAGACAAACAAATGTGGAGTCCACAGAGATAAGTTCATTTGATTCAATTAAACTGAACACAGTGATCATATCTTTAAAAGAGAAAAGTTTAGCCCCAGACCACACCACACATGCTTATCTGGTGGACACAAGAGCTAATGTTAGCTAACTAAGCCTTAAACAATTAACCGAGTACCAACAGGTGTGCTCCTCCACCTGTTACACAAAGCCAGGAAGAGGAAGGACAGAGCAGGCAGGTTTCATCACACCCAAAGCCTGAGGTTTACATTTGTGAAACTTTGTTGCCTCAACAGATGAACAAATTTTCATTTAGCGCCATCATCTGGTCAAAGTTTCAACTTGTTCAACATGTACAGTACCTGAAAAATTATTGTTAATCAGCAGGCGTTCCCATGACAACATACTAAACTGAAAGTGAGCAGGGTTAGAGTTGGAACTACTTTGCTTCACTTAATTTGAAAGGATACTGAAACAGCAGGTAGCGGGGAAGTAATCCTTTTGTACTGAGTAACTGCTAAGGGTAATGCTTCAAGTAACTATTGTTGAAGTAATGAAAGTGTCACTGCTATTCTGTTCCCTCAGAGTTAATCAGATAATTATAATCATCAGGAGTCCAGTGTCAGTCAGGACTACACAGGTTTTAACAAAAATTTCCTCCATGAATGCCTTTTAAAGTATTACAGGTTCCTCCGGTAACCTTTTCTCTAAATTGAGTTGTTAAATGTTCCTTAAGGATCTCCCAGCATGATTAAGGCTCCTTCAGCGACCCTAGACTTTATTGAGGCTCAGTCCAATATGAGAGCGTAACGTGGTCCTTTAGTAAATATCAGAAGTCTTGGATCAGAGTTAAAAGGAAATTTGTCATGAAGTGTGAAGTGAGGAGGACCCGAATCCAGGCCTCAGGTAGACAAAATAACGAGAAGCCAGACTTTTACTCTGGCGGAAGGCAAAGTCTGAAAATCTAACCTCGATGCAGCACATGAGGGGAGCCAGACAGACGCTAAGACAGAAACTGTCGGGGACAGAGTTGGGATTAATCACAAGAGGGAAAGTGACTAAGAATAGGTGAAAACACTCAAGGCAGTCAGACAAACAGGAAGTCAAAACTGCAACAAGACACCAGAGAAAACTATCAAAGTTTAACAGGAAACAAAACAGACATGAAAACTCAAATTTAACACGATACAAAGAAAAACTGGGGAGGTATGAATAACCCAAGACGGAAACCAGTATAATATAATAAAAATGAATGAATCACATGATCAATAAACCGAAAGCAGGAAGCCAAAGCTTTCATACACAAAACAGTATATCCAAATCAACATTTAATAACAGAAAATAAGAATCTAAACCTTAAAAAATATAACCATTCCCAGGGACATGCAGTACTGCTGAAGGACTCAGTAACCATCAGCTTGTTCCTGATTCATTCTTTAGAAACTAAATGAAGTTTTTCTCTCACTAATCTGTGAAACATCAACATGACACATCGTCTTTCTGTTAGCACAATGTCCTTTAGCACCATTGTGCCTCAATGCAGGCTCCAGTAGCTGCTAACCTGGCTGCACGGTATCAGTTTTGCTTCTTGTTGCTCATTTTATAAACCCTCTCCAGGATAAAAACACTCAGATAAGAGGTAGCAACACAGTTTGAAAACACAAAAACAAATAAATAAATAAATCAATGAATAAAGTAGGTGTTTGTGAAGAAGAGCCACTCTCTATGGGTCCTTCCTGTCTGCCTCTCTCCTCTCCCTTCCTTTTGTCTCCTCTTCTCTCTATCACAATGTAAATGGACGGTTGCCGAGGGCAACCTGTGTGTACTCACCTAAGGATGAACAGGAGGTGGTGTGTGAGTAAAGGAGCTATTAATAGCAGCATGTGTAGAAAGGACATTTGCTCGCTTGCATGCGTATGTGTGTGTGTGTGTGTGTGTGTGTGTGTGCGCGCACCTGTCTGTGTGTGTGTGTGTGTGTGTGTGTGTGCGCCTGTCTGTGTGTGTGTGTGTGTGTGTGTGTGTGTGCCTGTGTGTGTGTGTGTGTGTGTGTGTGTGTGTGTGTGTGTGTGTGTGTGTGTGTGTGTGTGTGTGTGTGTGTGTGTGTGTGTGTGTGTGTGTGTGTGTGTGTGTGTGTGTGTGCGCCCATGTGCGTGTGTGTATGTATTGACATGTATTGGGTGGAGTTTCTTAACGCTTGACTTGGTTAGCTAGGTGGCCTGTAGCTGTTCCTTAAGATTACTTTTTCTTTGCTTCCTGATGACTACGCCATGCAAAAACTCAAACACCCCCACATTCTTACTTTTTTAATCTACTCACAACTGTAATATTTAAAAAAGGCACTTCTTAGGAACGATGTGGACACACAGCACACACCCTTGGATTAAAAAAACAAACAACCTTTCCAAACAAATGTTGCTAACCCAGAGTTAAGCAGAGACATCATGAGTAGTGCAGAGACATTTTGCAGTTATGCAGTGACCTGGTGAATCTCCAGGGACTACAATATGCATATATGTGTGCTACTTATGTTTCCAAGGACATGGAAAAACACAATTTTTTCCCAGCAGTCCTTTGGGTGCTTTCAATTACTTCTATCTGCACCACCCCTGTTCTCTTTCCTTGTTAATGACCACCACCACCTCTCTCCAACCCACCACAATGCAGCTTTTCCCTCTTTTTAACTTTAAACAACTCCCATAACATACACTTGCTGGACACTTTGTTAGGTACACATGAACAAACAGCTTGTTTGTTGAATGCAAATTTCTAATCACCCAATCACCTGCCAGCAACTCAGTGCCTTTAGGCATGTAGATATGATGAAGGCCATTCACTGAAGTTCAAACTGAGCATCAGTTACGCGATTCTGAATGGTTGTTGTTGGTGCCAGACAGGCTGGTCTGAATGTTTTTTAAAAAAAACCCTGCTGATTTACTGGGATTTTCCTGCATAACTGTCTCTGGGGTTTACAGAAAATGGTCAGAAAAAAAAGGAAACTATCCAGTGAGCAACAGTTCTCTGGAAATGACTTGTTGATGATTTGCCAGAGGTCAGAGCAAAATGGCTAGACTCTTTCAAGCTGACAGGAAGGCAACAGTAACTAAAATAACCACTTATTACAAGCAACGTATGCACAAGGTATGGCATTATTTTTGTGGCACAAAAATAACGCCATATACAGGGGCATCTCTGAATACACGATGCGGCAAACCCTCAAGGAGATCGATTACAGCAGCAGAAGACTACACAGGGGCAATGAAATTAGACAACAGAAGATTGGAAAAGCATTGCCTGGTCTGAGAGGCCTCTTCTGCTACATTCAGGTGTTACAGTTATAGTTTGGCATAAACGTGAAAGCATGGATCCCTCCTACCTTGCAACAGTCGTTCAAGCTGGTGGTAGTGGTGTTGGGGATATTTTCTTGGCACACTTTGGACCCCTTACTTGCTGACCACATCCATCCCTTCATGATCACAGCATAACCATCTTCTGATAGCTGTTTTAGCAGGATAATGCACCATGTCACAAATCTCAAATCATGTCAAATGGATTTCTTTAAGATTACGATTAATTTACTGTACTTACATGGCCTCCCCAGTCATCAGATCCCAATCCAATAGAACACCTTTGGGATGTGGTGGAAGAGAAGAGTCACATCGTGGATGTGCAGGTGACAAACCTGCAGTAACTGTTTGATGCTGTCAAAATCTGGGGAATGTTTCCAGCGCCTTGTTGAACCTATGCCATGAAGATTTAAAGAAGTTCCAAAAGCAAAAGGGAGTCCAACCCAGTAGTAGCAAGCTCTGCCTAATAAAGTGACCAGTGAATGTATATTTATGTATATTTATTCGGCCATTGCCAGAAAAATACCATAAAAGATTCACCCTTAACACAAGAATTTGCCATGTAGGTAAATCCATACGGTATATCTTGCTTTCTACATTGCTCTCCAAGCTGTTTGAAAGTGATCAATAAGAGCCAAAGAGCTGGATGATGTCCTTTGTTTGTTTTTTTTCCTTTTCATAAGTGTCATGCATAAGTTACACAACAAGTATTAATCCACAGTGGAAATTAGTCCCCCAAATTTCAGTGTGTAGGCTGCTCATTTCCGAATAGCATTTGTAAAACTGCTGAGCTTAGCCTTAATAAAAAATTAAAAAATGGAGCTATACATGTGGCTGTTGTCATGGAAGCAGTAATAAATCGAGTCAGGAATGAGCGCCACCGACTGTGTAAGTCAGTAAGAATTGAGATCACTGACAATAGGAAAATTATAGAATAACAAATTGGATTGTTTGTTTCCATTATGAATAAAAGAAAGTGTAAGTACTTGAATATGTGCGAGTGTTGGAGCATTTTGCTTGAAAATGTCTGCTTTTTGTTCACATTTCATTTCCTGCATTTAATGTCGTTTCTGGCTTTATTGTCAGTATCATCAGTTGTGGTGTTGTTTATTGGGCCACTAAGTTGAATGACAGCAGCACTTTTGTTTGATTTCAGATGTTTTACTGCCCTCCTTTGGGACCAATCTGCCTAGAATTAGATGGATGTCAGATGTGCAATTTTAGGGAAGTGAACAGTTTTAATGTTTTATGGAACAGCACTGGCTTTGATGCAGCTTTGAATGATGCAGCCAAAGAATGTGCTTATTTCCTTCAGCTTTTAGTGCCCGGCTAAATGAGACCTTTATGTTAAAATGAAATGTTGAGATTAGTTTCATCATCACTGCTGAAGATGACCTCAAAGGAAATAGAAAGTATCTGAGCTGCTGACTATGTTTTGTAATTGAGTTGCATTTAATCTTATCTTCATCTTAAAGCTTGAAATCAGTATGTGTTTGCATACTTCATTTCAAGTGCATGCCTGCATATGAGCAGCACGGTTATTGTCCCATTCTCTCCAATGAGTCACACACACTAATTAGAAGCAGGTTAAAAAAGAAAGAAAGTGCCCTTATGCCCTTTCATGCTTCACGAGTGTGGGAAAGCTTGTTTCTCAGCCAAGCAAAAAGGAAACTTACCATAATCTGAGTAAACACAGCAACGGCCTGGGACCTGGCATCACGGCATGATGAATGCTTTCTTACTCAGTGTCTGGGAGAGCTTAATGCTTCCAGGACTCTTTCTTTATATACTGTATGTCAAACATTTAAATGTGAGAAAACTTCAGGAGTCTCCCTGGGGCTTGACGCTGTGTTGCATTGTTTTTAATTAATGACCTTTTACATGCAACACACAAAAGTTGTGCAGAGGCCAGCAAATGAGACATTTGCTTTAGTTTGATGTCTAGACGCAGTTAGGGTTTTCGAACTCTGTTCCACTTCTGTCTGGCCTCTGATAGCCAGCATTGACCGCTGACTGTTGACCTTTGACACCAGATAAAGAAAAGCTGCAGAGAGAGGTCAGAAGCTTGAGGTGATGGAGGTGGAACAAATTATGTCAGCAAATCTGAATACACAAAGAAAACTCTGGATCTGCTCTAATTTGGCTTTATTGTTATTATTTTTTTAAAGTTTGTAGTTTGAATCCTAACTATGAACATAATATGGAGATTTAAGGAGAGAACAGCAGTGTTAACAGCATGATAACATCATTCCATGCTTATCCTTTGTCACTGTCAACAAATAAAAAGAGCGTCACCAGAAATCCTTTAGTCCATACAGAAAAGTTTCTAACTTGCCTTCCTTGCATGTGACACCCATCTCCTGGCCCAAGAAATCTGTATTTTGTTTCCTACTTTATCTCCTGCTACTGTCTGACATCTTAACTTTTAGCAAACAATCTGAGTAAACAATGGAGCTGCTGGGGAGAGTTTGTTGTGGCTAATAAACACACATTTCATTTGGTACTCTTGCAAATAAAGAGTGGGAGGAGGTACTCCTGACGTTCTCCTTTTGAGAAATAAAAGCCCGGTTAATTTATACTGACAATGCAACTGGCAATACAACATGCAGATTAAACAAATTTTAGATTCCAGCTTTGGATAATGCAATTATATTATTTTTCCAACATATTTTTTTCTGTGTCTGCTCCACTGCAAGGATGGCCGTGGCTCATGCCAACGTATTTTGCCAAAAATAAATTTTAAATAACCAGGGCTGTCATGATTCAAACTTTAGGCTTGTAGAGACATATTTCTGTGTAAAGTAGCACGGAGAATATTGTTTAAAGAGAACTTTATGTCACACAGAACTGTGGAAAACAGAAAAAAAACAACCAGCACCCTTTTCCTCTTCTTCGGTCTATTTACAGCAGCAGGACCGTGCAACAGCGCGGTGCACTGGTGTGCTTCTTGTCACTGATTTTGCTGATTAAAAGAAAAACACCTCACAGGATTGAGTGTACCTTCTTCTTCAGCTTCTTCTTCTGTCAGTGCTGCTAAAGCAAATTAAGCTGTCAATCACACAGTGGTCACCATGGAAATGTCATCAATCTGCAACTTCAGACTGTGAACCAACAGGCTGCTTCCTGTTGTCAAGGCAGCAAAATGATTGATAACACTAAGTAAGGACAGAAGTGCTTCTAGAAGCAAGTCTCCCCACTGGGAAGCCATTTTGATAAAGCCTCCAGCCACATATTTGGGCAGTTAATATGAAGAATTATCTAAATTAGCTTAAATTTCAGTAGTTAGTGGGATATAAAAACTGCATGTCTGACAGTTATGCTGCTACCACCGTTGTTCTTTTCCCCCATTTCAGGACATTTGAATGTCACATCTGTTTAAAGTCTCTAGTAAGGAGTGTTCATCTGCATGCTCATAGGACTGCCACTTAACACACATTGCTAAACATTGCCAACTTGTATTCCATTGCGTCACACTCTGATTTGGAAATTGTTATCCATGCCTTCATGTCATCACATCTGGATTGTTGTAATTCACTGTTCATTTGTTTTAACAAAGTATCCTTGGAACGTCTGAGGTTATTCGGGATGCCATTGCGAGGAGTACTTGGATGTCACACCCTTGCTAATTCAGTTGCACTCTCTCCTCATTGACTTGAGAGTCCACTTTAAGATTCTGGTTTTGATTTTTTCACATACATCAGTGAACCTTTACATCCATAAGTTCCCAGCAGCTCCCTGAGGTCATGTGATGAGGGCCTGCTTGCTGTGCCTCATTCAAGGTTGAGAACTAAAGGCGACAGAGCTTTTGTACAAGTGGTGCCCAGACTCTGTCCCTCTGAGCCTGAGATCTGTGGACTCTTTTAAAAGGCAGATAAAAATTCATTTTTTAAAACTTGCTTTTTGGTAATTTTTTGATTTTATGTTCCAGCATTTTTGTTGTGAAGCACTTTCGGATATTTATATAAATGAAATTTAACTTTGCTATGTGCATATGAAACTAATCAGATCAACTCACGCATAAAGACATCCATGTAATTAAATCCAAATGACAAAGACTGGCTACCTTGCTTGTTTTTTGAGTGATGTGTGTGTACGTCCATGGTGTTTAGTGTGCTGCTGTTGAGATATGGTTGTAACAGTGAGCATAATTGACCCACCAAGTTCCAGACCTGGCCTCTGTTAAACATTTAGTCAGAGAACGATGTCTCCTCAGGGACTGAGAGGTGCTAACTCTGTGACAAACTGGACTCTGTTTCACTCCACATGTTCCAAGAATCCCTTTTTACTGCAGCTGTAAATGTTTCCTCATTTCAACAGTATATTTCAAAATGAAGGATCAGCCGGTATCAAATATCCTTTCTCGCATGTCACATTTTAAGTTTACTTTCAATTTTTTATTTAATAAAAAAACAGAAGGATAAAGGGGTGCGTGCCAGTGCGTGCTCACTCTGTCCAGCCTAATGCGTGATCTATATGTGGTTAGTGTTCGACTTTGTTGAACATTAACATTTCTTAAACTTTCAGGTCACACTGAATTCAAGACAGATGTTTTTTATTGGATCAACCAGCATGAACAGGCTCTTGTTTGCCTGTTTTGCCCAGGCAAACATCGATGCATTACTAAGCCTTTTATTTGCATTTTTGTGCATTCCTTTGGTTCGCACTCTTTAATAGTTAAACTGCATGCGTCAGTTTCTGCCTCAGGCTCAAAGCACAGACAGGTAAACAAAAGATTTGGTTGAAGTAACTAAGGCTCAAATTATACTTTTGAGACGATGAAACCTGCGAGTTGACTAGAACATTTTCCCTGTATATCACTAAGGTATACATTGTTCTGACTGTCTAAATGTTATTTATATTCCATAGATTAATTTAACACTCTCTTTTTTATCTCAGTAAATTCTACAAAAAGTGTCAGTGTACTTTGGACACAAACTCTAGACATTATTTCTGTATGACCCAGCATACTTCATTTATATGTCATTCTCTTTCAAACTCTAGATATCTCCTTTCCCCCTTTCTCAAATAAACCCCCATCTCTCACCGGCTCACCAGCAATGACCAAAAACAAACACAAGTACAACTTTTCTTCACGTCAGACACACATATCTCCAGAATAACCAGTCTAAACAGAGTTATCAGTGCAGCTGGCAGACTGGAACGACTCAGAGAATCGCGAGACAGGAAACCTATTTTGTGTGTGGCTCCACTATTGTTTTATAGTTGCGTGACTTGATATCAGACTATTTATACAAACACTGTATTTCTTAATTTTTAAGATTATGTGACGGCCGCTTTGGGAGACTTGAATTTATTAATAATTTGTTTCCTTTAAAGGCCACAAAGTCTGCAGGAAAACATTTAAAACCCCCAGTGTGTCAGGCTGTTAATGAAATCTAGATTTGGTCCAAGTCAACAATGCCCTTTTAAAAATTATTTATAATAAAGGATATTAAATGATCTGATATGAAATAAAAAGTTGCCTGGAGTTTATCGTTGCACGCGTGAGTGTACGTGCCATTTTTGTGTGCATTATACATCCTAACATCAGTGTCTCCTGTCTGTGTAGTGTTGGTGTCTGGAGCTAGACGTGTTATCACTGCAGAGCGGGGATGATAAGAGATGCACTGTGTAGGCCAAGCATGGATATGTCATTGTCCTTACTATGTACATGACTGTTCATAGTGGCGCTTGCTATCCCCAAGTAACTGGTTTAAAGTTGGACCACATTTCCTGATAAAAATGTAGGTTCCTGAGAGTTTTATATGATTTTTTTGTTCATCAGGTTATTAAATGTAATGTTATTCAGTTTTTCAAAAATGTAATGACTCTGGGAAGTGAATGAAATTAATCATTTGGACTTCAGGGCCACAAGTTAAACTGCTGTATTGGGGTTCAGGCAAAATAAAAATAAATAAATAAAAGTACTGCAGAGTTAAGTAAATGGGTGAATTCCAAGAGAGTCTTAAGAAGTGGTGTGAAATCAAGTAAAATTCTTTCTGACAGACTTTTTTAATAGTTGAATGCTTGCTTTCTGTATGCTGGCCATCATTGTCTAGTCTAGAGAACTTGAAAAACTACTCAAAGACAATAAAAGCACCTCCTGCAAAGAGGTCTGTTTTGCAGTGGTTTCAAGGATCTCAACATGTGTGAAATCAGTTAAAGTTCTGTCATACAAACAGCTTCTCAGTAAATTTGTTTTGCAGTCATGAAATGAAATCTGCAACCACTGAGCATGAGCGAGACGCAGACAAGTTTTTTTCCCCCTTCTTCTTCTTCTAGTGCACATCAGATTTAATCTAGGTCTTTCTCTGATGTTGGTGTTAGGGCCCAAAGCTCGACGGTGGTTGAAGACATGTGAGGAGATTAGTCTCTCTGAGCTCTAAGAGAGCTGTGATGATTTAAGATTTAAGCAATGCTTAAGCAAACTTAAACAAAGCCTTCATTCTTTTTACATTTACATTGTTTGTGCAGCAGGCTGAAGGAAGATTATGAGGGGACAGATTTATGAGGAGATGGATCAAGGAGTGTAGAAGAGAAACAACCCAGCTGTGTCAGATCAAAATCAGGAAAAGTCATCTAGTTCAAATTGGCACCGAATTCTTATTTTAATATGAATTCAGGAAAGACGCATCCAATTACATGAAGTGTATTCCAAAGAAGAGTTGAGGGTTTATATTACATATTTTGTTAAGGAAATGAAGTCACTTTTCATATTCTAAAAATTTGTCTGCTGTGTGGAGATGTTATTATTTGCATGGCTTTCGTTATGGAAATTAACACATGCATATGAGCACTGCCACCAAAATTTTCTACAGTGTGGCTTTTTTCTCATCACTTGCAAGGTTGATGGTTTGATCTCCTGCCCACTCGTACACATTTTGTAGAACCTGTAGTTACAGTGAAGAGATGCTGTGTAAGTCATGTCTTCACTTTCACTCTTACCAGTTGATACATTTCAGCACCCCTTACCCAGCATATCCATCACACTCTCTCTGTCCCCCTCTCTCTCACACACACACACACACACACACACACACACACACACACACACACACACACACACACACA
>VVHJ01001574.1:0-10081 GCA_015107715.1 Tylochromis polylepis
AACTCAAACAAACTGACCTGCCTAATGAGACAAAAGGTGAACTTAAATAGTGGCTGATCAGCCCACAAACGAAAGAAGGGGTGAAACACACAAAACCTAACTAAACTTAACATAGTAATACTCCAATTCCCCCCCCCCCCATGGTCCCACGTTATGGACTGAGCCAATTTACAATCTTCCTTCAAAGGTTGCTCCGCCCCTTCTCCACCTCTTGGCTCCTCAAGGGACTGGAGCAGCAGCAACTAAAATAACTCAAACAAAGGATTAATCCTACATAACAGTGTAAACTGAAATGTGCGCACAAAATATTTCAGGACACAGTGTCATGTAAGTATGTAAATTAATTCTAAACAAAAACCAGTTATTTATTATCCTATAAATTAATTCCAATACTTAAAGAAAACAAATATGAATGCAATAGTGTGTAGAAACCTTTACCCTATCATGGAAGATGTTACCACTGTGGGGCTGTAAATGCAGCCATCACAATCACCATGATATATCTGCCATTATGGCATGGTGATGGAAGCATGATAGTAGTGACAACAAGATTATTCTTGCAATTAATATAAAAATTGGGCTTTAAATCAACTTTAGTAAACGAGTAGACGAAACTTAAGCTACAGGAGTGACTGCACCTGTCCCTCTTTTGAGAAATGCAAGCTTCAATCCACACCTGTACCTAGAGTTGAGCATCGCATCCTTAGTTCTACAAATTTGGCAAACAGACCTTGTTTACAAGACAGCATCTCATGAGGTGTGTTTGTTTTTCAAAGGCTGTCAAAGTTCCCTTTTTTGCCTGTTGCAGTGAACCATGTAATGCTATTAGTCAGCTTTTGCATTTCAACACTGCGAGAGAGCATCAGAATTCTTCACGACGCTTTTCTTTCTCTCTGAGCTCATCTTAAAGCGGCTCTGGCAGCAGCTTAATTTTCACTATCTGCAGAGCCATGGCCCCTTCATGTTTGTTATTAACTGATACACAGCTCCATCCCAAATATGTTATTTATTTATTTTTTTGAAGAATTTGAGCAAAGTATCTGAGGGTGGTGGCAATGTTGAGCTATTTCACAGCCCATTTCCTAATTGCCATCACCTCAATCAGCTGTGTTTTCCACAACTCTGCTTGCTGTTCTTGCTTCTGACACTAACAACAAATGCTCTGCTCACTGTGCCTCTGCCCTGTAATACACGCACTCCTACAGACAGTAACACGTTGTCATAAACACATGCACACACAGACGCACCTTACGTTAACACACAAAGACCAGCTGCCTGTCAGATTGGAACAGCTGGAATAAACACGCAAAAACCAGTGTGCTAAGAGGTTGCAATCAAATTCTGAGCACCACCAACACAATTGGGGAAAGGATGTGATGAACAGATGGAATGTCAGGCAGCTGACTGAATGCTGCTCAGTGTAGGAGCCAGACTTCGGGCTCCCCAGTTTTATATTATAGGATTAGTCACGATGGAAATTACCATGAATGTTAAGTAGCTGGCAGTGGTGGAACGATAATTCATATCCTGAAGTAAAAGTACCATAACCACAATGGAGAAATACTATTATAGTAGTATTGCATGTAAAAGTCTTCAATTCAAGTTTTTACTTAAAGTCGATATACTGTTCTTTTTCTTATATTTTCTCGTATGTATGGGTCATTCCATCTCTGCTGTGAACTTTTAGCTTCATATATCAAATAATTTTCATGGTGTGTATATATATATTTTTAAATGGTCCGTCAACCCACTTCCAGCATGTTTTTCTTCTCACTTTGAAAGCTGAGACCATGTTTGAGCACACATATCTCAAACTATTAAAGATAAAAAGCTATATTTTTCACTGGCAAGAAAAATTAATCAAGATCTCCAATTTGGGATATATACAAAAAATGTCAGACCGTTGGCTAGTTAAAATTTGACAACAAAAAAAACTGAAGCAGTTTTGTAAATACACTAATAAAACACTAATAAAAACACTAATAAAAAAATATTCACGTGGCATTGTAGCAATTTCTGAATGATATATAGTTGTATTTAGACACAGACAAAAATATGAGTGGATAGTATATTCTAATTAGAAGAAAATGTTAGTTTTTCCAAATGGTACTGTAATTATAATTGAGAATGAGGATGATATTTTTTTTAACATCCCTAACCCCAACATTGGTCAAAAGCCTTTTTTGTTATGAGTGGAAGTTGAATTGGTTTCATGTTACTAAAGAAGAAACCACAGGATAACAGTATACACTTTCTTTTTTTTTTTCAAAAAAGAAAAACATGTTTATTTTTACAGAATTCAGAGGCCTGTTTCATCAACAGAGCCCAGTATCTAAATGAAATCTTTGTATTGTATTGACAATCACTATGAATGGCTTGTGACTACAGTTTAAGGGAGCCAATATTCCCAGTGTCCTCAGTCTCCAGCCTTACATTTGAGATCAGATTTGGGCTTCATCATGTACAGATGGGTTTGAAAAGTTGCCATTTCCACTTCAGAATGAGGGATTTTGTTTTAGTAGTCTTACGGTTTATTTTTGAAACCTCCATAATGACACGAGGGGCAGATGGTGTCAGTAGGCAACAGATTCTGTTTACAGAAGCCAGGTGAACAACCACCCAAATGAAAGTAGGATTTAGGGACGGGAACCTTAAAAATAGGAACTAAAAATGACTGACTGATGGACTAAGTGGCTGCATAACATTGTATAATTGATAATATATTATAACTATGCCAAGATACTGTAGTATACTGTAAATATCTTAACCCCACTAACTGCATGTCTTTGAACTGTTGGAGGAAGCTGATGTACCCGGAGAGAATCACACAGAAGGGCCCCCCCAGATGGTGGATTCAAACCCAAGACCTCCTTGCTGTGAGACAACAGTGACACCACACCACACCACACCACACCACAATCATGCGTTGTATTTTTATACATATTCTAAATTTATATCAGCATTAAATAAATGTAGGTATGTACAACCAAGTTGCACTATAGTATGGTATTTTATTATCTTCTAGTGTATAACTGTAATTGGTGCTAAAAGCTACGGACATAGAATCACACACAGCGACATACAAACAGCTGTATGTGCAGTCACACACCATTCGCCAAGTCACAAATTGCACGATTGAATGGACACTACCCTGTAATTACAGACTTTGACAATATGGCTGCTGCCCTCCATTCTTCAGACTCTCTCACACTCTCCCTCAATTTGTCCCGAAAGCCACTGACCCGTTGGCTTCTCTATAATGACCACTGAAACGGGTCATTCAGTCTTATTGACACAGCCTGAACATTATGGTATGTCAGTATTAGGGATCACAGCTCCAACAGTAATGACTGCTGTTGTGGATCACAGTCTCAGTTAATGACCTCTGCTACGGGTTGAGGGAAATGTCCGCCCTGGTGCCTGTCTCACTCTGCCCATCCGTCTGTCAGCAGACCTCTGGAGGTCACAAGTTATTTTGGGAGACATACTGCCAAAAGAATTTTTGAATACATTCATTCATCCATCCATACATGAAAGAAAACAGACACACACCACCCCAGTCGTGAGCCCCATGTCCATTAAAGTGACATGGATGTTGACCCACTCCTCCCCGCTTTATCCAGCAATCCCACTACTGGGAGTCTGGATCGGGGGCCCCTGGACACGATGACACGGCAGGTGACAGATGGAGGGAACACATGGAGAATCATGGTCTGCCTTCCTGAACAACATGCTGGCTCCAAAAAAAGATGTACTAAATAAAGTCTTGTAAATTTAGGCTGTAAAACATAGATTTAGGAATTTGATGCACTAAGATACAACAGATTTATGACAATACAATGCCGACTATGAGGATGAACAAACAGTATATTTTACTGCTATGCAGTCACATGATAGATTTGTAGTTTTACTGAAATAAATAATCACACCACGAGCAAAATTAATTGCTACCCTGCCATCTGCTTGGTTTCTGAATAGTGCCAAAGGCTTAGGGTTTAAAGGAGAATTTATTTCACTGTGGCACATTTCCCATTTATGTGCCTTTAGAGGCTCTAAGTGTCATGCTAACTTTAAATTCTTCACCTCCATTGTAGCGATTTGGGACGTGAGGAGTCGCTCAGATCTGATCTGATGAGATGTGCTGGCCGACCTAATCACAGGCATATTCTTCTGCGCACGCCCACTTTTTGTGCCTGAGCCTGCCGAAAGCTTTCATTTTGGCAGGTGTTTGCACTGGACAGGGAGTCACAAACCAGATGAAATAGTTTGTCCCTGCTAGTTTTGGGGTTGCAAGAAAAGGGTATGTACTCTCATATGGTCTGAGCAGTCCCATTTGCTTCTCACTTGGGTGTTGGTGCTGTTTGTTGTCTCTCTGTGCTTTTTTTTTTTTTTAACTCACCCCAACTGGTTGTGGCAGATGGCTGTCCTCCCTGAGCCTGGTTCTGCCAGAGGTGGGTTTCTTCTAAAAGCAAGTTTCTTCATTCCACTGATGCCAAGTACTTACTCATAGGGAAATGCTGGTCATTAGGTTTCTGTCTGTAAAATTGTTGGGTCTTACAACATAAAATGCCATCAGATGATTGTTATTGCAATTTGATGCAAGATAAATAAAAGTTAATTAAACATGTATAATATGAGCAGTTTCTTTTGGGCTAATTTGGAACAAAAAATTAATCAGTAAATACAAGCTTGTGAGTCAGAACTCTAATATTCATCAAAGCTGCAAATTCATTAGTTGTAGTTCAATAGCTGGGATCACTCTCATGGATGGATACGTGGATATTTTCCACATCTGGTATAAACAGATTTCCAACTGCAGGAAAAAAGAAAAGATTTCCTCCCCAACTGACAGCAGTAGCATTGAGCAAAGAAACAAACACCAGAGTTTTGTTTACAGGATAGGCCTGTCTGTCATTTGACTGTCTGTGGACTTTGGTTCTTTCAGTATGACCATCTAACCAAGGACATGGAGAGTTACATTGTTCTCATAATGGACAGGTGAATCTGCCATTGTATTTTGCTGCTAGTTTTCCTTAGAAGTTGGTATTGGAAGGATTTTTCTCAACTGTGTTAACAGTAGGGATGTTTTTCCACCGTTTTGGTGGTCAGCATGGTTGGAAAGATATGTTTTTGCTACGTTTCCATTGCTATGAATGCAAAACACTGGCACATCGCTCTATTCTGTTTTCCTGAAATGAGTGCTCTGCTACCCCGAGGGGTTTGAATTAGGAATATTCTTTGTTACCCAGAAACAGGGGTACCACTTAAAGGTAGCATCTCTGAAAATGCTTGCATAGGTCCAGTGGGAGCAGAATTTAGATGAGCCTGGAGAGTGAGCATAATCTCCTCAATTTCATTGTTTTTCGCAATTTGTACATTATTTCCACGAAATGCATATATCTCAAGGCCGTGCTCAGAGATTGAATGTGCCGAATGTAATTCTGTCTGTGCTCCTCTGGGCGTTGTATAGGTGTTAGTGTCTTGACTGACTTTAGCTTGGATGCCTGAGGCCCTGATGGGATCTGCACCACCCATGTACCTCATAATCGCTGTGGAACAACATAGTCCTGCAGCACAGAGTCTCTACCTGGCCATGGGAAAGGTTGTATCTGTCTCTTCTGCATTTGCATGCATTTGTCTGGCTGTCTGCCTGAGTTTTTGTCCGTTTCTCTCTGTCTGCTCGTATGATTGACTTCTGTCTCCCTCTCCCCTCCAATTCCCTACTCTCTCTCACTTCTGTAAGAAGATTGGATCGTTCAGTGTTTACATAAAGTCTATCACCATGGCAACAAAAGCAGCTTGTAAGCATCTCCACTCCCAATTATCTCCTTTCCTCAGGCATCTCGGACTCTCTGCGCTTTCAGCTGTCCCCAAACATTCTTATTCAGTTTTTACACTTGCAAATACTTCCAACCAAACACAGCATTTCACATAAAGTATGTGGTGACAGGAATGTGCAATATTGGATAAATTATTTATGCAAAGTGAGTGAAGTTTCGATTTTATCTTGTTATTTTTATGCCAAACATAGTAAACACTCCAGATGTTGTATTTACACTTAATATAGTAGATTAGTAAATGAAATAAGAACTATTATGAATGAGCCGCATCATATGAGATTCACTTGTAAAGCTACACTAGCTGCACCCATTTAAAAAAACAAAAAAAACCACAAAAACAAAACAGATTAATATTTTGCATTGAGGATGGTGTCTGTGGAGGGCATTGCAATGCTTCCAGAGCAGCTGATAATTTTAGTTCTCTCTGTCTGAGCATCTATCCGTCTGGACCTCCTCCAGTGGTCTAAAATGTTGACCCTTCAAATTTTTCATTTTGGGGAAGAGGAGAAAGTCACAGGATGGCAAAGCTACCAAATAACATGGGTGGTGAGCAACAGTTATACTGCCGTGGCACATCCTCCTGAGAACTGAGGAAAAAGAATCTTTTTTTGTGATTTCCTGCCTCTTTGGGGCTAAAAGAGCCCATAGAAACACACAAGATATCAGTGAAAAGCTCAGAGATGTCCTCTATCTAGTACATCAGGACTTAGTAGGGTAGCTCAATAAGTCAAAAGATATAGACCGAAAACAAATGTCCATTACAGAGGACATAAATGAATGGGCTGGTTCTCAGGAGGATATGAAACTCCTGCCTTTTCAGTGTGCTTTGCTGGCACACAAAGTTAGCAAAGTTAAAGTGAGTTGATTCAGGCATTTGGATCATCACTTTATAGCAGAACTGATCCTTAGGGAGAAATTCAGGGTGCAAAACTCTGTGAATGTCACCTGGTGCACAAATAAACAGCCTTTGTTGGGGAAAATGAGCCAAAATTAAATGAGGTACGGTTTATATTTTATTTATTTTCTTATTTTTTTAAAATGGTGGAGTCATGTAACAAAGCAGTTATATGTGACAAAGCAGTGGTAAGGAAATTAACTGGGAAAGAAAAAAAGAATGAAAGATGATTAAAACAAAGTTACAACATAGCAGAAAAACTACATTAAAATCAGCTTATGCATCGAGCTTTATAAAATATCAGGGGGAATGTGTGTATTTTTATTTTATGAGGCTGACATTTTGCTAGTGAATGAACAGGTGGTTAGTGGGGTCAATGCTCCGAGGCGGAACAAGCCAGGTGGTTAGTCCTTTGTAAGATGGAGCACTTTTCTCTTGGCTGTGACGTTGGTCCCCGTGGGTCATTGAGTCTGGATTTGTATTTGTATTTAAGACTGCTGTCATACAGATTTTACAGACACTTGCTGCTGCATGCAAAAGCTACAGATGTGGGATGACGTTTTATTTTTACCACAGGCAGTTTGTCCTCCTAGGTCTTTGCCTTAGGTAGAGTGCTAGAGCCTTAGCAGATGTTCTCAGTGGAGTCTGTGTGAGAGTTTCGAAGAAGAGAGCATTGTAAGGAAACTTAATGACACTCCTGGTGAAAGTCACAACACCATTATGTTCTGCTCTTTAGATTTTTTCTTTTTTTTGATTCCAGCTAATGTAAAATAGCCATACCACCCAAAAGCAATGCTTTTTATTCCTCTTTCCAAGGATTACATGAGCTCAATTACTCTAGATAGATAATCTAAGAGGTTTTATCTGGTGTGTAACTGAAGTTTTGTGTCTTTTTTTATGGAGTGTAATTTTTTCTGTTGTTGTGGAGGTGAATGTGAAGTAGCAAGGTTGGGAGGGAGAAGAAGCATTAAGGTGAAGGATAGCAGTGAGGCTCACCAGGCAATTATAAAAAGATTAGGAGGAGATTTGAGATGTGAAAGATATTGTACTCAGATGCTCATGCACATAGACAGACCAATCTTACCCTCTCCCACTCACTCTCCTACACGCAAACACAAAGCCCTGTAATTTAGTTGGCATATAGAAAGAGAGAGCCGGCTGGTTCGCTTTTCAACATGTCGAGACATAGAAGCCAGCCAAATGATCACAAATATAGATGATATAAATGAAGAAATATGTACTTTCCTACTGTGCAGTTTCTATTACAAGTATGTGTGGTATAGCTAATACTTGATGTTGTCCACCATCAGCCTCAAACTGGACTGTTCTGAGGGTGCTACAGTTGGAAGATTGAAACTGACCTAAAATAGAACATGTACACGTAAAGATGACAGTCATGTCTGCGGTGTCCAGTTAAGTCTTCATAGGTGATAGTTAAAAATATTTCCATGCACAGGCTGTGTAATTGTAGTTTTCCTCAAAGTTTTAGGACCAAAACTTGAGACTTTCGCTCTAAAATGTCATGTAGGGTTTGTTTATTGTCACGGAAGGATTTCGGCACATAAACTACGTGGGTTTACTAATATAAGCACACTTTATTAGGACTACTTTTATGTAAACTGTTTAGTTCATGAGATATTTTCTGCTATCTGTAAATTAGAATAACTCTTACAAAAAGATAAAAGATACACAGGCTTAGATGGCTTTCTTATATATGCAAAATCAGATGAAACCAAATTGTTTGATCTTGTCCATTTGTCTGTGTCCATCCCTTAACCAGTCATCACTGGAACCCGTGAAGTATGCACACACTGCCACCATTTGTGCTATATTGAGCCATACATGCAAATGCACCAACCTGTAGTCAGTTAAAGGGTGACTGACACAGATGAAGGTTTGATCTTTGTTGACATATACAACTCCCAGCTGACCAACCTTTAATCTCACCCACTTAATTATGCATGAGCCCTCCACATGGGGCTTTAATGGCCTTTGTTCCTCTCTGTCTAACTATCATGCAAAACCTTTGATACTGCTCCTATGTGATGAATTAGAAGGTGCATCTTAAGTTATCAGATGAAAATAAATAAATAAAAAACAATTTGGGGTGTTTGTGGGTTTTTTAAGAGTTGCAAAAAAAAGAATATTCTTGAGCAATATACTTTTCACATTATAAATAATAATTTATAATAATTTTATTTTTTACTGCATATAGCACTGGCTGTGCCGGTGACTCAAAACAGACTGACTCAGTACATTGACACTGCACATAAAGATTGCATTAAAACATGTTTAAAAATTCACTCATATAAAGTTCAATGAACTTGCATGTTTTTTGCATAATATATCTATCACAAACCAGTAGCAGGCATTAGCGACTCAAGTTTTAGATACTTGCTTTCATTCTCATATTGCTTCATGTCTTCCAATTAGATATTATAATATTTGTTGCTGATACTCTGTTGAGCATTTAACTTGCAGATAACCTTGCAGAACCACTTGCAGAAATTAGTTTAGACACAGAAGTGCTTTAAATGTGAAATTTCAGCTTTTTTTTTCTAACTAAAAGTGCGACATCATTATTTTAAATGCATGTCATAACATTTCTTGTGCATTAACTGGCCTATAATGATACTAATTCAAAAGCCTTTTCCTGAATGACCTCCCTTTATTATCCAGAAACCCATTTTCTATCTCTCTCTTTCTGTCTCTCTCAAACTCTCTAATGTCCTTGATGACCTGAGAACATAGTGTTGTCCAACGGCATTTCTCTTATTTCTGGATCAATTATGAACATATGGATATCCTGGGAATGACAGATGTATAGCCATTCAGTTATTGTAAACACGCCAATAATATCAATGATGGGAGGCTAAACTGCAGAGGATGTTTGGATCGCCTCTAAACATGTCAATAATGTTTATTTAAGAGACTGAACTGGGCAGCATTCAGGCCTTTGTTCCTCAACTAATCCATTTAAATGCATAGATGAAATCAATCTAAAGGAGTGCTTACGTAATTTGAGTATGAAGTGAGTGGTGTGTGTGGGTTTGTTGGTTTTTTTTTTCCCCCCAGTTTTCACTCTGACCTCACACAGATCCCCACTAGAATTATAATGGCAAAAGTGGGATGGAAACTGTGCTACTGTATAGGGGCCAAATCCCCTTGCTCTTGGGAAACAAGGTCATCCACTAACCTTCTGTCTCCAGCTACAGAGCAAATGCTCAAAGGGAAAGGCCGCCATTACCGGCTCCCCGAAGAGGGTATCAAGTCAATTCCCAGTGGGCACCCATGTAAACACGCATACAAGCTTCCCACAGACAGATGAGTTTGAGCTTTCCTTCTC
>VVHJ01001577.1:0-10994 GCA_015107715.1 Tylochromis polylepis
GGAAGCACAAGACAGACATGGACTCGACACAAAACAAGGGGACAGAGAACACAGAGACAGAGGTGACACACGAGACATGGCTGGGGAACAGGATAAATCATAATACACAATCAGGGGAAAATAACTAAACAAATACCAAACACTGGGTCACAGACCCAGTACCATGACACATAAATGTTGTTACAGGATCACAGCTTTAGTCTATTTATTACACAGGTCTCTATAAAGAGACACACACACACACAGAGTATAGAGAGCCAATCAGGGTGACAATCTGTGACATTTAAATGCTGGATTGTGTAGTGCAGTGAACTGAGCTTCAATGACAGCAAATGGTTACATTCAGACATGTAAAGGAGAAAGAAATGAATCTTGACATTTTACCGCTAATGAGGACAAATGTGGGGCCAACACACTACCAGAGCAGAGAGAAGGAGGAACCCAGAATAAGAGTCTGAGAGACAAGCCCTCTCCTTGCTGAGTTGTGCACAATTTCAAACTCAGACTGTAGGCTGAAAAGGTATCTGGTAGTCTGAGTGAGTAATAGGTCACGCAGGATTTACCTAATTGATAAAATTTGTCAGTGGTTCTGCTTAAAGCTTCAGAGAGTTAGAGTGCACATTCAGAATACCCAAGCATCTTTTCTGTGCAACTTTTCGATCTGAGGGAGAAAATATATACAAAATAATATAGCAAGAACACATCTTACTTGCAAACCGGGCACAACACTTTAATAGTCTAAAAAATACATTTCATGTATTGAATAAGAAGGATGCTGCGTTATAAAAAGAAAAAAAAAACAGCTAGTCAATTCTTACTCCACTTTCTTAAATTACTGAATAACATCAAAGACAATACAATCAGCAAACCTCCTCATTATAAATTATGAAGTGCCAGTCACAAGATGTTTGGGATCAATGTATGGATTTCGTGGCATTACAATTCTGAGAGGAGTGAAGGACTGAGTCACAGAGGAAATGAAAAAAAAGGGCAGTATCTCAAAATACAGGACTACAAAGGACAGTGGAGTGGCATCAGCTAGGATCAGTTTGACGGTGGGTTCAAATTTGGGCGAGGGAGGAGAAAAGAACGAAGGGGGTGGCATATAGCAAGAAGGTGTGTCAAGGTGTGTTTCTGTGTGTCACTCTCCGTGGTGCTGAAACATTTATACATCCACTCTTATCTTTGTGTGTTGCTGTGACTAGCTGTTGGAAATCTGCTAAAGCTGTGCCATGAGCTGTCAAGGGGTCAAATAACTACACATAACATCTCACCTTTACACTGGTTCTCATCCCAGGGATAGACACAGTTCTGCATGCCATTACACACGAGTGTGTTATTTATGCACATGTTACTGTGACAGAAGAAGGCATCTGCATCACATGGAGCTGGAATGGGAGAGAGCATAATGAGCAATTAAGACATTAAAGAAGTTTATTTATATTTGAAACATTCAGTTCACAGGACAAGTTCAGTGCAATTTTTAGTATATTTACCATCTTTAAAAACAGCAAATGCAAAGGACTCTTACATCCGCTACTGTACTGGTCAGTATTAGAAGTACAGCACAAGAGAACTCCAGTGTGGCAGATTTTCAGGAAATATATTTGGATGGGAATTACTCAGTTCAAACCTACTTCCCCTGAACCCATCTGTTCTTCATGAATTTTCATTCTCACCCTCCTCTTCAAACATTTGGAGAGACAACTTGTGGATATGAATGAATTTCTTGTAAGGTGTGTGTATGTGTGCGAGCTGTATGTGTGTGAGTGTGTGGGGTGTCTGGAGAAAAAGTCATGACATTTTACAATCATTTGCACACACACACACCCAAAACAAATCCTTTCTATTTATACTGCATGTTGTTTATTTGTTCACCTAACACCTGCCCTCATGGTGTGACACAACATTCACGTGTTTTGTCTCAGTGTGAGGAAGAAGAGCCATTCATCAGAAATACATGGCTTTCAAATCAATGTGCTGATGTTGCAGGCTATTATACATTGCATTTTCACATTCATGTGAAAAACGTTTTCACACAACCGTATGTAGTCCTGTGAACAGCTAAGTACACCTTTCCTGCTTCCCTGGGATTTAAGAGGGTAAGTAGCAGCCAGGTGCTGCTAATCAGACACGTTTGATTAAATGATCATGAGCAAATGCGAGCACTTCTATAAAAGCAGAGAGTGTTAGGACAATGCTGCAGTCTTCCCAGGAACGGATGTCTTGGCAAAATCATCCCAAGATGAGACATTGGAATGCTCAGAGAAACTACAAAAAACCCAAGAGCTACATCTCAGGCTGTCCAGGCCTCAGTTAGTATGTCAAATGTTAAAGTTCAAGAAATTATAATTGCAAAAAGACTGAAAAAGCTTATCTGGCAAGTTTGGGTTGCCTGGAGAAAGTCTCTCTTCTCTAAAAAGGACGTGGAAATGAGGCTTAGGTTTGCAAAGTTGAATCTTAATAAGACTTCTGGAACCATGTCCTTTGGACACATGAGACCAACATGGAGGTGTTTGACCTGAATGCAGAGCCCCTCGTTTGGTGAAAACCAAACACAGCATATCAGCACAAACACCTGGGTTATTCAACTCTACAATAATCCCAAGCACAGCAGCAAATCTACAACAAAAAGCTGAAAAAGTCCAGACCTCTGCCTGATTGAAATGCTGTGGTGGAACTTTAAGAGAGCTGTGCATAAACAAATGCCCGCAAACCTCAATGAACTGCAGCAATGTTGTAAAGAAGAGTGAGCCAAAATTTTTGATATTATAAGTTTTGATATTATCAGCAACAGTACAGCAGCCTAGAGAAGACTGGTATCTAGTTTTTGTGTAGTGGAATAGAAATAGACAATATTGCGTGTTTGTATACATCCTCAACACCAAATCATACCTGTGGACCATTTTCTGGGTGTTAAATAAGAGGTTTCTGTTTAACACTGTATAAACTATTTTATGTCATTCTACCAATCTAAAGCATTTACACACATAGTTGTAATATTGTAACTGTGTAAGTTAGAAATTTAAAAATAAATAATTTTATTAAAAGATAAGACATGGGCCTTTTTACTATTTATTCATTATAACTGATAGATGTCTTTTATCACCTGGCCCTCCTGTTATTTTGCAAAAGTGTCCCTAAAGCACACGAAGCTGAATATCTCTGCTCTATGCACATGGCTTTATGTGAAAAGGATGCAGAAAGCAGAAGTAATGTGGGATCGCTTTCAGTTTCTCTGTGTTTCAAAAGTTAGTGACATGTGAACAGAATGGATGACTCTGTTTAGCTGCTGGCTGTTTGGTTGCGGAGGAGCTGTCCTTCCCCGGTCTCTTGCATGTCTCTTATTGTCTCTCTTTATCTCTCACCTTCTCCCCACTCACACACAACACTGGCACTGGTGCTAAAGCAGCTTGCCAGTGGTATGGTAGAACTGGGGACTATTTGACAGTGTTACAGCTGTGATGTATGGCTGTTTTCATCCCAGCTCTCATCCCAAGTGAATAATAACACACCAAATTAGAGTGACTTATCTGTATCTCTCTCTGTAACCCATCCTGTCTGGGCCTTTGCCAGCATTTCCTGAATCATATAGGCTCTCTGTGTGTGTTCTAATACTCCTCTTCTCATTTTCTCCCCCCAGCCTCAGTCTGCTTTTCTAATCCTTTATGTCATGTAGTACACTCCACACCAAAGCTGTGACAGTTTGTTTTTGCTAACAGCCACCAGAGGGAGCCCACGCCTTCTCATTTTCCACTCAAGGCAGGGTGAGACAAGATATTATAAAGAGTGTGATCCACACTAATCCCCTGCAAAATTAATTTCAAGACATTCTGTAATAAAAGTGCCCTTTTGCCCACACAGAAATGTTCACAGTCACTGCTGGAAGCATAAATTAACTCATAAATGAGCGGCTGATGAAAATAGTCTGGGTGCCTCTGCAGAGCGGGGCTCTAAGAGCAAAGAGGAGTCTGCAGTGAAGTGCTATAAGCAACACCTGGTTATCATGAATTTTTAAATTCAATCTACTCTAGATCTCTGCTTCGTGCAGTTTTGATTTAAAGTGCAGTTATGGTATTTACACGAGATGCGGTTGATGAGGCTTTATCATTTTTTTGTCATCAGTGATTTTTTAATAAAGATCTTTTTTATTTGGGTTATGGTAACACCTGCAATAATGCAAGCTCTCACGTGCTGTGATTTGGGATAGTCAGCACCTACCTGAGTCTTGTTTTTTTTACCCATAGAGTTATTTTCTGTTACTCCAGGATCTTTTTCATGCTTCTTTTTTATTTCCTGCCATGATTGTCTAGATTTCAATACTGCTGATAATAAATAAAGTAACACTACCCAGCAGAGTGCATCTGGTGCAGATTTTTTTTTTTACAATGCCCAGTGCTACAGTCTCCCCATAATCCTCCCAAAGCATTCTACCTGCAAAGCAACCAAAGTGCCTACAGATGATATAATCTAATCTAAGACCAAGCACGCTGACAGGCATTAGCATATTGTGTTGGTCTCAAACTCTTTCATGCACACAGTAAAGAAGCTTTCCTATAAGCAAGAAGTGACATGTGTAGTGAAGCCAGAGCAAATTTCTATCTGCAACCCTGGAGACGTGTTGCAGATGAGCCGTAACAATGCTGACAGCTGAGATGTCGCAAGTGCACATTTATCACCTAAGACATAATTGGTTCTTGGGTAGAGGTAGGTATCACTTGTGCTTCACATTTGTAACTGTATACTGCAGGCCTTCATAGCAGGGCTGTTTATGCGCTTGTGTGTGTGCGTGTGTGTGTGTGTGTGTGTGTGTGTGTGTGTGAGGGAGAGGATGGAAGCAGTAAAGTTCAGTGCTAGTGTCAGCAGGTGTAAACTCTTTCACAGATGGTAATGCTGCATGTTTGTGTTTGAGAACATTGCGTTTCCCACATGAGCAGTTTGCTGGGTGTCAGCAGGTCTGAACGGTACTCTAAGAGCCGCTGGTTCCACTGGGAACCAGTGGCTGGGAACAAACATCTAATGGTTTAGGATCTCCATGGCTGGGGACCACTTATGGTAACAACTGGGCTATAAGCAGCTGCATGTGTCCACAGCACAGTCACTCATCTGCAGTGATTACACAGGGCATGAAAGCTATGCAGATTTACACCATTTGTTTTCTCTTTCATATCAGCTGGTTTTGGCTGCTCTGAACACTTTTTGCTTTGATAGTGAAACAACATTTAACCCTTTTCAGGTTTTATAAATATATTCCACATTAAGTATCCCTGCTTTTTTCTTTTTTTGTTACACTTCCGTGCAATAATAAGTCATTTTATTTGTTAAAACTAAACAAAAATTCCAAAACAGATTTTGACATTACTTCTTTTTAGCCTACATTTGGCTGTTTAAGGGGGGGGGGATCTTTTATCTCATATAAATGTTCAATGACTCATTTAAATAGTTGGAATATTTGATGAGTTCATCAACAAAAAATTAGTGTTTTGTTCATGTAACTGAAACAATAGACCCAAGGGCACCTGTTCAGTAAAGGTGTCTAACAGTGCTTTTCAAATTTATCAGACTGCCTGTCATAAAAACAAGAAAACACAAACATTTTAGAAAGCTGTTAAAAATTTGTTCAAAATCAAAAATGTTATTTTCAAGGAGAACAATCAACTGCTAAAACAAATTCTTCTCTTCAGGAATGCGTGTAATTAATTGTGTTTTGGCATCTTAATAAAAAAATAATATTGTGCATTTTCCAAAATAGAACACCGATTTATACATATCAAATAGAAGCAAATAGATCTGTACTGGGAACAAATAAAGAGCGTAAAACAAATAAAGTCTGAATTGTTTGCGTTTTTCGCAGCTCTGGTACATTAGTGCATTCACTGTTGACAGGGTTGCTGCAGTGCTGCTGAGCTGTGGTGGATGCTGCTCTAAAGGCTGAGGTCTGGCCGGGGATCGCCTGAGTGACTTAGGCAGAGGCGTTGCCCCGGCAACAGCACATCCTGGCTCTGCTTGGTGAAAGGGCCTCACAAAGGGGACACTGAATTCACAACATAAACAACTCTGCTGCGATTGCGGTTGCTTACTGATTAAGCTAAGCACAAGCACACTATAAACAGCCAATGAAGACAAGGTGCAGGTGTGTAAAGTGATAAACAGATTGCACTTCAGTCTTTTATCAAACCTCTCTTTTTATGAGTTAATGGTTCTTCTCAGAAACGATATTGTCAGTGGTTCCAGTCCTTTTGAAATGGCAGCAAAAAGCATTAAAATAACTTTAAAATGCATAAAGTCTTTCATTTAAACAGTTCGAAAATAATATTCTAAGATTCTTTTCTTGTCCTATCTGCATTCAGGAAGAAGCCCCATTCAGTTTCTGAAAACGTTCAATAGTGTGCAGCTGTGCGCACGTATTTTCTCGTGTCCTTGTCATTAAAAGGCACCAACTGACGCTGACACAGTGTAGACTAATGGGCCCCAGACCCTCTTCATTCATGTCGCTAGTACAAAGAATGGCCTCTCCACACAACTATCTCTATCAATGAGAATCCGCTGAATGAGAAATAGACAGACTTTGAGTGTGTTTATGTGAATTTCCATCTTGCTCAGATTTTTTTGGCTGAAACAAAACAGGTAAATGTGAACATATTGTAGCTTTGGCGCAGTCACAGACTCTACCTATTTTAAACAAAGGAGTTAGCTGGTGCAGATGCTCCACCTGTGTTAATGCAGCAGAGCTGAACTCAAATCCACCTGTGCTGTCATCTTCACATTTACCCACAGGCAAGATTTCCTGTGATGGAAATCGTGTTCCTTGGTTTCCTGCTTGCTGCTGTTTACATTGCTATTAATCTTAATGGAAACTCATTATAGACCCTTTGCTATGACAAAAGATTCCAGATGAAATATGACCAATGTGCAAGAATCACAGTGATGTCTCTGGTTGGGTTTTAAAACTGGTTATTGGAATAATTCTGCAGCTGAACATAGTGTGGGAAAATGTAAATGCCTCTACAAACTACGATTACTAGGTAACCAACAGGAATGCAGCATGAAATTACACACTGATCGACACTCAATTAAGAAGAAAATCTAGTTGAGGCAAAAGCCTTGTTTGCACGATGTGTCGACTAGCTGTTATTATGACTGCACTGTGGGGGGTTTAGCATGAAAAACAAATATCAGAGGAAGTAATAATGTGTCTTGTGTGTGTGTGTGTGTTTCAGCAGGTATTTGCATTGCACTGTCTCCACAGACCAAACATGATCTTGTACACAGGTTTCTTAGGTTTACAATAAACTTATAAGAGTACAGAAATCTCACAGTTTGTAGGTGCTTTTATTTTGGCGACTGCCATTAAGCAAAGAGCCGATGAAGAAAGCTGTCTAAATAGGTAGATCATACTGCAGTAAACATCGGCTTACGTTCTTGGTAGGTTGTAAAAAGGATGCGGAAACGACTTTTGCGGCTGGCCTCGTCTGCCCACATCCTGATGACTCCCAGCGTGGAAACCAGCATGATGTCGTTGGCCACCGTGGAGCAGAACTTGCTCTTCAGGTCTTCCACTGAACTGAGACAGGACGGGATGAGATAAGCATGCATATTTTATTATCCAGTAACATTGGTAGTCACTGTGCATCTTAATAATCCACAGTGTTGAAAAGAGCAGTCGTGGTTGCTTTAATGTTGTTGTTTTTTTTCTGGGCTGTTATCGTCTGATCACTGCTAAATATTCTGAATCTCTCAAGATAATAAACTGCCGCTGAGCTCAAGAGTGTATTGTAGATAGTGATTCAATTATATCCTTATCTCAGTGTATCAAATATTGTTTTCTTTAATCTGGATTTTAAAATCTCATTATTTGGAGATTAAAAACAGGTTACTTTATATTAATAGATTTGTTTGTGAGAAGTGTGTGAGAAGCAAGTGTGCAGCTTGCATGCTGTGAGTTAGATAAGAAGATCAATAGCACTCTCATATCTGTCCTTAAATTGCAAATCTACAGTCAGCAGTTGGTTAGTGTAGCTTATCATGAGGACTGGAACGGATAGCCTGACCTGGTTCTGCCCACAGGTAATAAAATCCAGCATCCAGATCCTCTAAAGCAGGGGTGTCAAACATAAGGCCAAGGGGCCAGAATTGACCTGGCAAGGACTCCCGTGCGGTCCACTGGATGGCTTTAGAAAATGTGAAGGAGGCCTTACATTTTTGGACGTTTAAGTGCATTTTACAAATTTTTATACCTTTTGACATTTTCAATGTTAAAATTACAGGACAGTTTTTGAACTGTACACATTTATTTCTTACAGTTTAGGCCCAAATAGTCGTGCTGACACATTTCTTTCATTTGCATTTATATATCATGTGGAAAGAGTGAGACGTACCATTGGAACTGCACTTCTTTCAGATATGTCAGGGGTTAAATGAGTAGTTTAGTCTGGCCCACTTGTGATCAGAGTGGGCTGTGTGTGGCCCTCGACATAAAACGAGTTTGACATCCCTGCTTTAAAGCTTGCTGCCTAAAAAAAGTAAGTAAACTCAAAAAGAAATCCTGCCCAAATTCCTGAATTTAAATAATTTAATTACATGTAAATTGTCCATGTAATTTTGTTTCACAAGTACAATTGTAAAATTTTACATTTAATCAAATTTGATTTACTTGACTGGTACATATTCAGTTTATAGCAAGCACATTTCCCTTAGTGAAGAATTATTTGAAAAAAATAACCTTTTGATTTTATATATTTCAGTGGCATATTACTCAAATAATTGCTTCACGTTTATTGAGGGGGAAGAACCCTATTTTTGACTGCATAAATGGAAATTATTAAGTTGTGATGTTAAATAGGTTGTGTATCTGACTTATTTTTTTTTCAGGTCATTCCGCTCAGTTCATCTGCATTTCCTATATAGACATGAGTAGCATCAATCTTTTTAGCCAGCTTTCATCAACAAAGCCAATATGTGATTACCCTTTAACTCAGCTAAAATACTTAAACTGTTTCCAGTTGACAGAAATCAGTTCCTGTTAAATTAAAATCGGATTTTTTTTAGGCAACTGCAATTTAAGGTTTTCAGATCCAAAGCTCATGTAAGACTAGCCTATCATTAACTGCACAGGACAAAGTTGTTATAACAGGATAAACTAAAGTGAAGTTAAGTAACATTTATACAACTGAAGATTTAAAACAAAGCCCTCTTGTATAACAAGAGCATGTCACATTAAAGATGTCCAAAAAATCACACCTGCCGCCATCATACACTGCCACAAAGTTGCGCTTGCATTCATTGGAATTTGCCATCTCATAGTCGAGAAAACGCAGGTAGATCTGTCCGAGGGAGGCAGAGTGGAGAGAAAAACAACAAAGAGACAGAAAGAGAAGCGATCAAGGGAGGAAAATCGAAGGACACTATAACATTTGGAAGTGACAGAAAAAAGATGTGAAGAAAACAGTGGAGATGAGAGACAAGTGAGAGAAAAGATTTCAGCTCTTTCCTATTACTGCCCGGGCATCTCAGTCATTACCCAAGTGCCTGATATAGCAGCCCTGTAATGAAATAAGACTGACAGACAGCAGCTAGCACAAAGTCATTACATACGCATTTCAAATGAAGACTCAAAGACAGACAGAGTCTATTAGCTTTGCACTCATTATCCATATCTGTTGAGATAAAGAATTACATAAAACCTACAACCTTGTTAAACTTTAAGGAGATGTTGGACATTTTGCCACCAGCTTTGGATGTTCAAGAGAGAAAATGTCATCATTTACAATTAAAATACAAAGAACTTACACACCAAAGGACATATTTGGAGTATAACAGACTTACCTTATGTCTAACTATTCATGAAGCAAACTAAGGCAGATACAATACATGCTCTGTTTTAATATCCTAACAATCCCTCGTTGAGTGAAATATCCACCTTGCTATCCACCTTGACTCTTCATAGTAGCTATTCTGCACTTCCTAACTGTCTCCGCACCATTTTCTGTCACTCATTCATCAGGCTGAGATCCCCCAATCACAGCTATGGTTCTGGTCGGCCGCGCACAGCACTTGCCATCATTATGGTTAATGAGCGGACGGCTCCTGGACTGTGACAGGGAAATTTGACGCTTTAAATACCCAAAGACAGAAGCTGCAGATGGAGCAGGATAATGGACCCTGCAATGTCAACTTGGCTTCAACAACATGACAAGTGAAATGGACTAGAGGGGGGAAAACAAGCAAGCCAATTCTCCCGAGGTATCACACTGATGTCAATAATCAGTCTAATAAAAAATAATCATAATCAGCTATACTGTCACAGGGATGGGGGCAGCTTTTTCTCTCCTATACTATGCAGTTATAAACTCAATCACATAGGAAGCATGTGACTAAAAGTGATTTGTCTGAGGGAGTGTATAGATTACATTCATATTAATGGCTCTACACTGGGGAGGGGGCTCTGAAAACACATTTAAGCTGACGCCACTTTGAGTGCTGTTGTGTTCTTGTCAATATTACAATGATTTCCAGTACAGAGCATGAAATATGACTGAAAGCTTCAGACTGGAGATACATGCAGTAAGTGCCTGAAATTTGGTTTCTCAGCAGTGGGGATAATGCTGTGATTAAGTTAGTGATCTGAGATGAATGTCACTTGACATTGTAGTACAATATAAAAAGGTTTCTAAGTTTCTAAGTTCTAAGTTTTTAAGAACAAGGAAAACTTTGGATTAATGGGAAACTGCCAGAAATCACTGTGACTAAGAACAAAGAATTTATAATACGTGGATGATGGCTCCTTTCCATGTGGCAGATTACCAAAGATGACAGATGCAAAAGTTTTAAGGTTATAGTGAAGGTTAAGGTTACAGTTAGGCACTCTCTGCCAAATTTTTCTTCGTTTGATCTAGAGTTGAAGAGGCAGATAATTGGAAAAAGCACCAATGAGCATGTTAATTAGGACACTTGGCCCTGTCTTTTCATCATCAGCGAATGGTGGACGAATTAGA
>VVHJ01001579.1:0-14498 GCA_015107715.1 Tylochromis polylepis
AAAAACAAAAAAACAAACAAACAAAAAACCCACTCAGGCCAAAAATTTTTCATTGAATGTTTATTCTGTGAATTTACAGTTTAGAGAAAGACTATTCTTGCAGCTAAGTTTAATTGAGCTGTATATTATAGAGGTGCAATTTCAAAATTTGTGTATATTTTGTAAGTTCACTTGTTTCATCAGGTGTTGAGATAAATGCAGATTTAAAAAAGAGCACATGATCTATTATTTACATTTAACATATAATTGCAACTTTTTTTTAAAGACTCAAAAAGACTTGAAATTCAAAGTTTTGGACTTGGGACTTGACTTGAGAGTTGTCCGTCTTGACTTGAGACTTGACTCTGACTTGAGGATAAAGACTTGAGACTTACTTGAGACTTGCAAAACAATGACTTGGTCCCACCTCTGGTACTAAGTACTTACAAAAATACATTTATGAACAGTTTTATTCCCTAGACCTCCAGCCCCTTGATTATTCTGCATTTTATTCTAACCCACCCCCCCAACAAGCAAACAAACAAACAAAAAACGTATAAAACATAAACAATGATGTATTATTCTAACAGAATCCACAGAATGACAATAAAAAGTATGCTTTGAATTTAAACTTATGGTGGCTCATTGACAGAGCTAAACTTAAGACTAAAGATGTAAAACTAGCAACAAAAAGACACATCCAGCTTTGTGAACACAGATCGATTTTACTGAAAATCTGACAGTGAAGGATCAGCCAGTGGAAAACAACCAAATCTATTCTATTTGTTCTAGTACTATAAGTACAATATTGACTGGAGTATTTTCATTTTAGCCTACTATGTACTTCTAGAAAGAAATTGTCTTTTTTGTTAGACTTCATTTCAGTACACCAAAAATAAGTATATCCAGTATATCCACTATTCCTCTTCTGCACGTTTAACCCAACCTTGCCTCCAGAGCCTACCTCCTCCACCTCTCCAGGCTCTCTTCTACCTTCTTCCTACTCTCACTACAAATCACAATGTCATCTGCATAACATCATAGTCCACAGAGAGTCCTGCCTGATGTCGTCTGACAAGCTGTCCATCACCACTGCAAAGAGGCTCAGAGCCAGTCTGTAGTGGGGTGGCTGTAACTCGAGTGGTAGAGCAGGTCACCTACTAATTGAAAGGTTGGTGGTTCGATCCTTGTCTGCTCCAGTCTGTATGCCAAATATCCTTGGGCACCATACTTGCTCTCCAATGCATCCATTGGAGTATGAATGTGTATGAATGTTAGATAGAAGCCCTTACATCGAAAGAGCATAAAATAAAAAGTGCTTGTGTGAATGAGGTAAGTTATGTAAATTGCTTTGAGTGCTCAGTTAGAGTAGAAAAGTTCTATATAAGAACCAGTCCATTTACCATTTAGTGTAATCCTATCCCCACCCTGAACCCATCTGTCCTTCTCACCACTGTCTCACTCTCCTTATACATGTCCTGCACCACCCTCACATACCTCTGCCACCCCTGACTTCCTCACGAAGTACCACAGTTCCTCACTTTCCACCCTATCATATGCTATCTCTGGATGCTCATAGGTATATTCCAGCTCCTTCTATACTTCTCCATCAACACTCACAAAACAAAAATGGCACCTGCAGTGCTTTTTTTCAGCATGAAGCACTGATCGTTTTTAAGTAAAGACTAAAGGGCGTTTGCACGTTTTATTTTATTTCATTCATTAATATTAAAAGCTCCATTCAGTTCAGAAATAAAATCCCACACCTCAGCCTGAAATCAAGTTTGGACAGTTTGATTTGCATTTGCATTTCTGGTCCATTACAATAATGATGCTGTCTGACTTTACCGATGATGGAATCTGCAAAAGGCTATTCACACAATCACAATGTAGGGCTGCAAAAATTATTATTATTATTTTTAATTGAAAGCATTCAAAGATGTCCTCTATGCATTTTACAGAACTTACTGACATTTTAATGACAGATATTAATTTGTTAATCGCAGAGTTGCTTTATTCGAATATTTTAAAGACATCAGATGAAGCTAAAATGAAGCTTATGTTTACGAGGAGTGTGTGAACGCACCATGAGTTTTCTGCTGAAGTTTGCAGCTGGCTCTGAAGTCTCACTCACGCTGTCCTTGTTTTATTAGACTGCTGGACTCCGTGATTGCAGACGAGTGTGACCGCTTCTCGAAGATAGAAGATCACATGATAATATTTCGGTTCGCAGCAGGACGGAAGGAAATGCCTGTACTGTAGCTGCTCTGTGGTTTTGTTGTGTCTCAGCATCCTTCTGAAAGTTTTCATAATAGCACCGAGCCTGCAGTCATGCAGCAGGAGCTTCTGTTCAAAGTCCTGGTCATCGGAGACTTAGGAGTGGGGAAGACGTCCATAATCAAGCGGTACGTGCATCAGATCTTCTCCCACCACTACCGAGCCACCATTGGGGTGGACTTCGCCCTGAAGGTGCTGCAGTGGGACAGTAACACTGTGATCCGGCTACAGCTGTGGGATATAGCAGGTCTGTCAAACTTTAACGACCCACGGGTTTTAGGCTTATATATATCAGGTGATACAACGGTGTGTGTGTGTGTGTGTGTGTTTTGAGGTCTTTGGGAACAAGAACCTTTTGTTTCGCCATCAGCAGC
Source organism: Tylochromis polylepis (assembly GCA_015107715.1). Classification (NCBI taxonomy): domain Eukaryota; kingdom Metazoa; phylum Chordata; class Actinopteri; order Cichliformes; family Cichlidae; genus Tylochromis; species Tylochromis polylepis. The sequence continues at coordinate 2,631 of VVHJ01001579.1, forward strand.
CGTGAAAGCTGCTTCTGGAAAGAAATGCGCTTTGCAAATTCACTTGAGATAATATTTAGAGGAGAGTTAAAACATAAATATATTCATCTTAATCTAACTCAGGTCTTTTTATAGAGTTATAAATAAAAGGATAATACTTTTTAAATTTAAGAAGTCAAAGGCAGAGCGAAACAAAGGAAAGAAAAGCAGATTTTCCACCCAGTGTGTGTGTGTGTGTGTGTGTGTGTGTGTGTGTGTGTGTGTGTGTGTGCCCGCGCGCTGGATGCCTGGGTCACTCCCTACCGTTTGATGCCTGGTTGAGGAATGTAGATCCCATGCTCATAATATCAGTCACATGATGGCAGCTACTGTAGACTAAACACACACACAGAGCTCCATAACTGGCACTCAAAAATCATGACATGTCCTGATTTAATTTTATGGACTTGAAAGCAGTCTTTGTATGTGCGCGTGTCTGATTGACGTCGTCTCGTCCCAGGACAGGAGCGGTATGGGAACATGACTCGTGTCTACTACCGGGAGGCGGTGGGAGCACTGGTGGTGTTTGACGTGACGAGGGCCTCCACGTTCGACGCCGTGATGAAGTGGAAGGATGACCTGGACTCCAAGGTCAGACAGCTGAACACACAGAAGCATAAAGCTGGGCTTTTCTGTCTTCACTGTCATTCTCTCTCTCGCTCTCTTTTTTTTTTACCCACATGTGACTGATCGCAACTAAAGAGAGAGACAAAGTTTTTAGCCCATCCATTCGTCCATTTACTTAAATGTTTATGCAGTTCAGGGTCATGGAGGGGCTGGAGCCTATCCCTGCTGTCACTGGGTGAAAGACGGAGTGCACCCTGCACAGTTTGCCAATCTCACAGCACCCCACTGACTCAAAATTTCCGTTATTTTCTTTGCAGTATTTCAGTATTTGCTCCTTCTCACCGGGATCCAACAGAGCTCCCCATAAAAGGCAAAAACCTCAGGTTTCTACATTTATCCACATGTTTTCTCCTTTTGCCCCTCTGCATCACTTCTAGTGCTCTTTTTGGGATCTTGCATTGGGAGCAACAGTTGCATTAGTGCAGTGAATATTGGAAAAAAGGGAAATAAAATTTACAACTTATTTTTTGCAGACTGTTGCATGATGAGCGCATAAGGGGGAGCATTTTTGGACAGTACATCATGAAAGATGTGAGAGGATTTCAGAGGGTGAACACGCACCTCTGAAGAAGCTTACTGACACTTTAAAGCAGCCAAAAACCACTGCATGATGACAACAAGCAAGAATTAGCACTCTAATCTCTTTCTCTTCAACTCATATAGTTGTCAGTAACAACTTTGTTACTGGTTTGCATTTGTGAAAAAATGTCTTTACAGAAAGACCACAGGGCACACTGATATCTTTCTGTTTGTGTGCTTTAAGGTAAGACAGGACAATCTAGCATTTTCTTTAAAAAATAATGTCATCCAGCTCAACTTTCTTCTTTCCAAAGGTGACGCTGAACCATGGGAGGCCAGTTCCAGCTGTACTGTTGGCCAACAAGTCAGACCAACTGGTTTCCCAGCAGCCCAAACTCGACACCTTTTGCAGGGAGAACGGCTTCGTCGGATGGTTTGAGACTTCTGCAAAGGTGTGAGAGAGGAGACGCACGTGGCTTTCAATGCAATCTCTGCAACAAGCTGTAGATGTTTTTACACAGATCACTGAATATACCAGAGATTTTTATGCAAATTGTTAAAGGTTAGAGGTCTTTCTTTGACTACCCAAATGATAACTCTGTGCCATAAAAGGGAGGGAAAGACTAAGTCTGTTATATCTGCATATTTGGGGGGAAAATTGGAGTAGCATAATTACAACAGAAGCTCCCTGTAAAAACAAACGATTCAGAAAATGTTTCACTCAAAGTCAGGCAAGTTTATTTGCCGTGCTCTCGGGAGGCTAACGGAGGAATTCCTGCACTCTGGTGTGAATTAGACTCCTCTCTTTCTTCTCATTTAATGCCTTTCCAATGAGTTACACATAAGAGTGCAAGGTCAAGGCTGCAGCGTAGTTACTGTACATGAAGGTTCATGTACATAAAGAGTGACCGACATGTGGGAGTTTGAAAAAGAGCTGTAGATGGGTAACAAATGAAAGGAAAAACTTGGACTGTTAAAGCCTTCAGTGAGGGGCTCTGATGGCCCGATATGCTGTGGGGGGTGTTTGGGTCCACAAATCAACATAAGGCTGTCCCGAGTGATTGCTTTCATCCTACAATGATACATGCTGCTTCTGAAGCAGAAAGCTTTTAACCTCACGCTTAGAAATCAAATAATACGACATCAGTCCCCTGCCAAGCATACATCCCCATTCCCAAAGAGTCTGTCTGTGGTCTAAACTAATGAGGTATTAAAACTAAAGGGACTTTTTTAAGAGGAGAAATAATTCTTCCTCTTATGTTTTTATTTTACTTTTATTTTTAACCTGGCTAAATCACTATGGTCACTTATGTCGAATGCTGAACCTGGGCCAGAGCAATTTATGTTCAGGATTTTCAGTTTAAAATCAGCTCAAAGCATCACATTTTCACTGATTCCAGTGTGCTTTAGGCATAGTACAGATTCTCTGCTGAAGGAAAACGGTGTATAAGTTGTACCTTACACCACTAAATGAGGCACAGCTGTAAAGTCGAGTCGCATTCTCAAGGGATTTTGTGTGCATTCAGTCGGTGATGCAGAAGAAGAATGTTTATGCTCGGGCGTAGATGTGCCGTTTGGTTTACACTGCTGCGATGGCAGCTACTAGAACACAGAATATTGATCAGTTACGTTTGTTGGCTATTTATTCCTGCGAATACCTGTTAAACCAATACAATTAATCGTCAGCTTCACTCTGAGTAACCACTGGTGTTTCAGAGCTCTAATGTGCAGCTGCCACATTAGAAGTGAACGGCAGCATTGAGCAGTAAAATAAATATAATAGTGTGAGATAATATTTTACCTCTTGTGCGCTTTTGATGCTGGTGAATTCACAAGATAAAGATTTCATGCTGCATTATTCCTCTTGCCTTAGCAATGTTGCATTTTATTTCTATATCCTCTATAATCTTTAGAGGTCACCTGTTCCTCTGATAATATCTCTGATTGGAGGAGGCAGCGCTGAATTGTTCCATTGGAATAGACTCTTTTACAGTATGTGAGCATGCACAGAGGCTGAAGCAGAAAGCCTGGGTTAACAGAGAAAGCTGGTAACCACTGCCACAATACTTGTTATCTCTGACTGGGAAAAGCTTGAACTTTGTTCGCAGTAAACCTCTCAAATAAAATGTTTAGAGGATAACAAAATCGTATTGGTAAGAGAAGTAACGATCTAGCTGTCATCAATCCACCTGTCTACTCTCAGGTTGACCTAGATGTGTCAGACAGCTGCCCCTCCCTGAGCCTGGTTCTGCTGGAGGTTTCTTCCTGTTAAAAGGGAGTTTTTCCTTCCCACCGTTGCCAAAGTGCTTGCATCCGGTTGTTTGGGTTCTCTGTTTTCTCTCTGTATTTCTCTATATTATTGTAGGGTCTTGACCTTACAATATAAAATACAATATAAAACACCTGGAAGCAACTGTTGTTGTGATTTGGTGCTATATAAATAAAAGTGAATGTGTTGGCACTTTATGAAAAGTAAGGAGACCTAGAGCTTCTATAGGACTCATTCTGAGTTTAATATGAATGTGAGTCCATGGCAGTCAATTCAGCTTCTCTTGAGATATTAAAGTCTGTGTGTGTCTGCACCGCTGGTGTGGCTGTTAAGTACAAGATTTCGTCAAAGCTTACTTGCTTTTTCTTCTTTTTTCTCTCACTCAGGAAAACACAAACATTGAGGAGGCAGCCCGCTGCTTGGTAGAGCACATTCTGAGAAACGAGGAGAGTCTAGTGACAGAGCGAGAACCTGGCTCGCTCATCCTGTCTGGATGCACTACGACGTCAAAGGAGCATCTCGGCTGCTCCTCGTGTTCAAAATGGTAACGTCTGACATCAACAGGTGACCAAGACGGGAAGGCCACGAGAACCGTTTGACTCAGGGACCGCTTTAAGAAAAATTGTGGCTCAGAGTGATCAGAGAAGAAATTTGTAAAACATGTTCCAGCGTTCACAGGCTTTTTATTCTTTTATTTTAGACGTTTATTCTGACGCTTATGTAACATGTAAAAAAATATTTCCAGACTTTGATGTTTTTGCCTGCATTGTGAACACAGACACGAAAACATGAATCTTCCTTGCGTTATTTGCACTTTTCCTCAGCCCACGTTTCTATCTGTGATTAACGGCTCACTAAAAATGTCAATGTCACGCATACTGCATTGTGAGCTTGACGTACATAAAAGCAGCTGCTTAGCTTTGGATAACATATAGACTGGGAACAGGGAAAACAGCCTGACTCAGGGAAGGGTAACAGATTCATACTGTTCAACCCTGGGGCTTGAAGCACTAACACTGACCTCAATTCAGCTGGGACGAGAAGTCATATGCAATCTCTTTGCATATGACTCGGTAGCATTAGAAATTTATAGCCAACACGCTTTGTCGTTTATGGTTTTTTTTAATAGCATTTTCAAGGACATTTAATATTGGGTGGGCCACATGGGATTTTCTGTTTTTTAAGTGAGTGCAACACTCTTGGCTTTAGGAGTAACTGCTCTATGGGAATGAAATCTCTTTGCAACAGCTATCGCCACCTGGTGGCCTTCAGATAGAAAGAAGATTTAAGGCACTTTCGTATTGGCTTAACTTTTCCAACTCAAAAATTAGGTCAATGTTTTATATTCTCTATGGGCACGCTTGGACTAATATCCACTGCTAAGCCAATGGATGTGGTGTGTCAACAGTGCCTCTATGATAAGGCCCAGATATTTGAGGAGATAAGCCCAGAGCAGAGGTGGGCAATTAATTTTTCCACAGGAATCATATGAGAAGCTGGAACTGCTGTGGAGGGCCACACCAATCAGCTTATAGAGGTATGAAATTAATACTGAGCAGAATTCAGTTCATCTTATTGGTGCGGCTGCAGTTTATCATGTGGCCCCTGTGGGAAAATTAATTGCCCACCGGTGGCCCAGAGGAATAATAATAATAATAATAATAATAACAATCATAACAAAGAATTTAGCCAACAATAATACTAAGTGAGACTTTTTGCTTTGCAACAATCTCATTGAATATATTTTTCTTCTACACTGCATCATAAGCTGATGAAGTGGAAAATCTGTTCTGGCACAGTGCTGAGGAAACTAAACAAGAATCCTTTGCAGTCAGAAATAAGCAGAGAAGTATCAGGGACCCTGGAGGGGAGGCAGTTTAGCACATATGGCCACTAAAAAGACCATTCAATTAGCTGATAAGAAACTAAAGATTGTTACTGAATTCATTATTTAGACACAGCAGTAAGAATAAAACAATTAAGACATCTGTGGGTCCTCCAGTGCTCTGTCTCCTAATGATATACTGATATTTAGGTGCTAGCTTACATGTGTTGTCTGTATTTCAAATGTGGTTTCAGTGAAGAGTCTCATTTCTGAAGTATTTCACGCTTAACTTTTACCACAAACTCGTCAAACTCTTTGCTCTGTTGTTCAAATGGGACATTTTCTTCAGCTCTAAAATCAATTTCTTGCCAGTACAATAAAAAAAAGTGGCATGTGCTACTCTTCTTCTGCACAGCTGCTTTTGTTGAGCTTGTCTCTTGTGTTATTTGAAGGTCCATGTTTTCAAATTAGGCATCTGCTTTATATTTTTCTTCACTGCCTTTGATGTGCAATAGCTTGGCCTTAAGAAGAAAGGCATTTGTCCACACTCTCTGTGGATCAGACTATGTGTATACAGACATGTACTTGACATACTTCTACATATGTTTTAAATGATAATCATTCAGGATCTTTGCTTGAAGTACATGTCACTCAAATCGACACTATTCTCCTTCAAATGAACAATAAGACTGAAAGAATTATTCAGTTAATCTGTAGCTTTTAGTATAATGGACTAATGCATTCAGATTTACTTTAAAGCAGTGTTTCTCTTCCTACAGCTGCACACCTCTGAGGATTTGCAGTTTTTCTCTGTATGCCATTCTTAAATTAATATCTTTGGGTTCTGGTTTGTTGGCAGGGAAAATCTGAGGTTGTTACTTTGCATTTTAGGGAAATGTTGATAGACAAGTTTCAGTATTTTAGGCATTTTTATACCAAAATAAATGATTGAGAAAAGTCAGCAGATTAACACTAAGATTGTCTATTTGTTGTACAGCTGCAGGCAAAAGTTGACATTCAGTAATTGTGGGCATGAATGTCCTGGTAATTTGGGGTTTTCAGTGATTTCTTTGACCTGTTCTGTTCATGGTACAGTGATTGTACAGCATACATCCTCTACCAGACACTTTTTGTAGCCATCAACAAGCTTCTGGTATAATTCTGGCGAGATATTTGACCAGTTTTCTTGACAGAATTTATAGAGTTCATTTAAATTGCTTGTTTTCCTGGCACAGGACTAGTCCATACATTTTCTACTGGGGTGAGGTTGGGGCTTTGGGAAGGTAATTCAAGAAGGGATCATTGTCCGCAAGTTGAAGCTGATCATTGTGATCATGTTGCAGAATTTGGAGGTAGTCCTCCTTTTTCGTTATTCTCATTATTATTTTCATTATTCCATCCACTATTGTACCAGTACCACTGGCAGTAAAACAGCTCCACACCTGATGCTACCACCACCATGCTTGACAGCTGGTACAGTGTTCATAGGTTTGAAAGCCTCACCTTTACTCCGCCAAACATACCTCTTGTTGTTGTGACCAAATAGCTCAACCTTGGTCTCGTCTGACCAACAAACTTTTTTCCAGAGGACGTTTGATTTGTCCATGTGGGCAGCTGCAAATTTAAATTGAGCTTGAAGATGTAATTTTGGAGCAGGGACTTATTTCTTGGTCGGCACCTTCTCAGTCCATGGCGATGTAAAACACACTTCACTGTGGACAACGGTGCTGCTGTTCCAGCAGTTTCCAGTTCACAGCAAGCTTGGTAGTTCCTGGTTGAGGGGGACAGTTTGGGTCTTCTTCCAGATGCTGGGAAAGTGATGACGCGTACAAATAACTTGTACTTAGGTACAGTTGTTTGAACCAATGATTTTTGAATCCGCTGTTGTTTAGAAATAATCACAAGAGACATTTCCAACTTATGTAAATTTGCATTTCTCCTTAGATCTTCGCTGAGTACGTTTCCATTGTTTTGAGTGTTGGTCAGTCCAATGAGTGCTGTGAAACAAGCCCTTTTTATGATGGCAAAGAGAAACTACCAGTTGCAGTCAATGATGATCACTAATGAGGAGTTAATAGGCCTTATCAAGTTAAATGACATTGTAGAGCATTCAGCATGACGTATTAAAAGATTTAATTGAGTGTATGTATATATTTGAGCCTGTGTGGATTACAGAAAATCCAAAATAAATTCAAATTCTTGTTTTTTTTAAAGTCATCAAAGATGTGTACTGTACAGCCATTCCATCCTGGAAAAAGGAACATTCAAAGAAACCATTAAAAGCCCAAAATGACCATAACATTAATGACCGCATGAATGCATATCTTAGGAGCAGCTTTCCTCTAAAGGATGTTGCACATACAGTATACACCAAAATAAAGAGTGCAGAAATTAAAATAAATTAACAAAACAGGGACACAAGTTCCTGCAGGTTTTAATTTTAGCAGTGTGAATATTTTGAGGTCCCAGAGAATGTCTTCTAAAGCTGTCTGTATAGCACTAGGAAATATCTTTTAAGCAATTTAAGTAATATCCTCCTGTGAGTTATTTTACCATTATGAGAACACTGTTTCATTCCAGGAACTACATTTGCCGCAAGATATTAAAGTAGAAACGATCGCTTAAAGCTCTCTCATAGTATTAAGTTAAACACTGGAGGTGGAATATTGGTGGGGAATTATTTACAATAAATGTCACCATCTGGCTTTGCTGGGATTTAAAAGCACAAACTAAAACACACGGGTCAGAGACACCTTTTCATAGGAGGTGTTACAGGAATAAACAGGCACAAGCGTTACACGAATAAAACATCTTTTGTGTGTTGTTATTATTAGTGGTTTTTCCTCACTATGTGTCTACATTTCATTGGACAGCAGATAATCAGGGAGAGTTTGCACATCACACTCTTGTGCCGTCCATATGCACTAAGGTGATAAACCAGCTGATGCTTTTCTCTCCTTGAAAAGCCTTCTGCTTTAAGATGCCCTCCCCGGACCCGAGAAGTGGTCCAATCGCCCTCGTTTCTCAGTCACCTGATTCATGTGCTGCCATTTTACACACAAGTTTGACTGACAAAAAAAGAAAAAAAAAAAATCAGAATTGGCCTATCGGAAACCTCAACAGAGAAATACACCCTTTTGTAAAGAAGATTAAAAAGACAGGGGATAAAAATCACAGCGGCTGAGGTTTGATGCAGCCAGCGCGGGGTGCTGTGTGCGGATCAGAGAGGCGCTTCCAGTCGGATCTGTGCACACGTTCAGAGGAGATACCGGGTGAAGAAGAAGGAAAAGGGGAGGGAAAGGACAATGCTACAGCCTGTGTCTTCAAAATTAGTCTCCAGTCATGGTGATGCCGCATAGATTTCATAATCATCGCCGGCCGTCTTTCGATCACTGACATCGCTTTTTTTCCGGATTCAGCGCACTGGCACGGACTCTGCGCCGGCATTTCACCCTCAGCAGCGTCTATTTCAGGGATACTGTAGATTATATTAATACACTGACCAGCTTTGGATGCAGGCCGCTCTGACAGGCTACACTGATTATCTTCTTTTTTAGAAGCAGGCTGATCATTTCTGCAGTTGGGCCGTCCTGTTGCCCTGCGCTGGATTTTTGGATGCTTCTCTGGATGTGTGACCGTTTAACGCTTTATTTGGCCGCCGCATGAATTCTCCCACCGGATACTCGTCCGTGTACGCTGCTGTCCTCCACCACCACCTCCTCCTCCTCCTCCTCCTCCTCTTCTTCCTCCTCCGGCCGATTCTCACAGAGGGCACTACCCTCCTCCTCCACCTCCTCTTCCCTGCCGCTAAAGACATTTTGATCGTCCTCCCCGGTTCCCCCCACCCGGACTCGACCATCACTCCTCCGCCTGCCTCCTCATCCTCCTCCTCCTCCGTAACATGTCGGGACAGTCTTTGACCGACCGGATCGCCGCCGCACAGCACAGCATGACCGGGTCTGCCATCAGCAAAGCCGTCTGCAAGGCCACGACGCACGAAGTCAGCGGACCCAAGAAGAAACACCTTGACTGTAGGTTAAGCATACCATCACTGCTTACTGTATAGATAGCCAGCCAGCCTGCCTGCATGCATGCATCAAGCGACCAGCATCTTTTTCCTCACAAAGGGTAGCTTGTATAAACAGCATTACGCCCCCCCACCACCACACCACACCACCCCACCACCTCTCTCTCATCCGGCCCGCTTATGTTTGCAACCTCTTTAATTAGGCACCGTTACATTCCCTTAGATTAAAGCGTAATTTACGCAGCAGCCGAGCGCACACAGGCTCCACCACTGACCATCAGAGCAAGCGGAGATCTTCTTCGTCTCTCTTTTTTTTTAATATAAGACGAGAGGGGGGGCAAGCAGCCAGGCACTATCTGTGTATGTCATTCAGGGGAAATAGGCCACTCTGGTATAAGCTAATCATATTGCAACCAGTCGCTTTACAGTGTAGGCCTATCCATTATTAATGCCACTATCAGGAGCAGCAGCACTATGTCCCTTGGAGACTCTTCAGTACAGAATGTGCGTTATTGTGCAACATTTTCCTGCCATGCATCCTCGTTGATAAACGCGCTGCTGGTCAGTCCTAAAGGTGCTGAGGACCCTGTAGAGGTTTTAAGGAGAGCGGTGCACTTTTTCCCCCTCCCAGCTAATTATCTATGTAATCAGTAGCAATGATGCGCACAGCGATAAAGAGGACTTCTCACATGTGGATTGCATCAGTGATTATTAGGTGGGTGTTAGGTTAGGTGGCTTTTCTGCCTCGCTATAATTACTTGACATGATCAATAGGGAGCATGGGTGATCAATGGCACTGCCAGTCACACTCACATGCAGGCAGACAGACAGCAAGATGGCTAATCTGGAGGAAATGTGGATAAATCAGTCAGAGAGAGACCACCAAACAGCCTGAGAGCCAGTCATCCAGCTACACACCCACCCACCCAGTCAGTCGGTCAGCTGACAAGTTTGGCAGTGGATTAGTCAGTCATGTCCACAGCAGAGGGTACCACTGGAGATTTTGGGCTCCCTCACAAGATATGCCACCAGGTGTTTCAGCGTAATATATCTAAATATATCTAATATATCTATTAGTGAGGGCTGCCTCACTTAAAAAAAAAAGAAGCAGAAAACACCCGGTGAGGGCTCAGAAGCAGGTTTCTCAGAGCATTTATGATGAAGGAGCCCTTTTGTGACTCTTGAGTAATTCCTGCTGCTTTGATGGTGGCAGGTGCTCAATGTAAGTTATTAAGGTTTTTTGGTGGTAGTGCTGCTGTATCCTTGATGTTTTATGCTATACACGGTTTCACACATCCCTGGAAAAAAAAATAGAAGAGAATCAAACCAGCTGATGGCTCCACATTAAGTATTGTCACAAGTGCATCAAGTGACTGGCACTGGCACTGGTTTGTTATTGTGCTTGCCACAGACGCCCCAGTTTTATGAGAACATTGCACCCCTGGAGATATTAAACGGCAGAAGGTCATCCACCTTCAGCGCCTGCCACGAGTGGGTGTATCTCAGAAACTAGTAAATGTCACTTAACTCAAGGGTGAGAGCAGAATCTCACTATCTTAAAATAGAACCGGAGCATTTACATGACAAATGTCCATCTGTCAAGTGGATTATAAAATAGTTTTTGTCACGACTCACAAGGGCAGAGAAATTTCTCTCAGAGCGGGTCAGTTTATTCTGGTGAAGGTGTTTTGTTTTGGGGTTTTTTTTCTCTCTTTTTCCATACTGATATGACTCCTTTGTGGATTTGATTCACTCCCATGGAAGTACGAATCGCACTTAGTTAAATAAGCATTTTTGTACTCAAACCATTCAGATGCAGCTGTTCTAATAGATGCCACACTAAAATACTTTCTATTTCCAGCTAGAGAGCCTCTCTTCTAAGCCAACATCCAGCACTCTCTCTCCCTCGCTCATTCACATTAGGGCACACTTTTAAGGTTAAGGAGGGGATCCAGGAAGGAAGTATGTTTGTCATCAGTCGGTCAGTGGGCCTAAGCCTTAATTTGGCTGAGAGGACCTTGGTGGGGAAGTGAATAAAGAATGCAAAGAAAAGGCGGTGAACACAACTGCTCTCAAGGAGCTTCTGATGAGTCAGCTGTACTGGACTGCGTGCAATCTCAGGTCTCTTTGTTCAACCATCAATGCATCTGAGACTCTTTTTGAACCTGCGTGGTAAACTCGGATCATGAGAAAGGGGCAGACATTTGGTTTGTATTTTTCAGATAATGCAAAGCTTATTATAAAAGCTCTCCACATGGATGACACAACCAAATGAAACAAACTTGGTGTGGCTAAAAGAATACAGAGCTTCCAGGAAGAATCTGTTCAGAATGGAAAGAAAGAATCAGTCGAAATAATCTGAGGTTAGTTTGATAAGCACAGTTAAAATATACTCCAGTTGCTATTGATCCACCACAGCAGGCACAGCATAGAGTAAATGCTTCACACAAAGCTATTCAGAGTGACCAAATCCAGGCTTCCTTTTTTTTTTTCCTCTTACAGGGTCATGACCTTGCCGCTGTGGTAGGTGACTTCAGTGGCAAATGCTCATCTTTAACTACCCATTGCAAATAAATAATGAGC
>VVHJ01001579.1:16513-35025 GCA_015107715.1 Tylochromis polylepis
ACTGATAACCTCTGATCCTGCAAAAAAAAAAAAAAAGCAGATCTCAGAAACCAAACAGCTTTCTCAGTATCTCAGCACACAGATGCTCTCCTTGTCTGCCTGTGACTACAGTGGTTTTCTCTGATTGCACTAGGGATTCTTTAATTTAGTTCCTTTCATTATAATTGCACGACGCACTTTAGTGCTGGTGTCTTGTTTCCAAATTCAAGTGAAACAGCGCATCGTCTTGATTTCAGATTTCTCATCTCATCTGATAACATTTTAGATTCATTTCTTCTGTCTGTTTATCACTTTTTGTTCCAGTGTGTGTTATATCAGTATTAGCTGAGACCCTGTTACCAGCTGGCATTTAAGCTGCCTGCACAATCTCACTTTTAACAGCATCACTGAGAATTTGATGCAGATTGTTTATCCAGGAAAAAAAAAAAATCTCAAGCTTGCTGATAAATGTCACTGAGCAAATAGCATGAGCTTTATATTATGAATGCACTGTGTATAGTCTATTTATAGGAAGGGTTTTTACTGTAGAAATGCCCCAAGTCGAGATAAGAAAATCTGTCCCTGAAGATTTTAACAACCTTTCCTTTACAGTAATTGAACATTTCAGAATCAGATTTGTGGATCTGTAGGCTATGCAGTCTGTAATGCACTGTGTAAAACACGGAGCACGTTTGCACCATTTTGCTAGAAGCCTGCAACTCTTTGTGCTTTAACAGATGCCAAACATACTTTGCATTTTGCTTCTTAGCCCAGTTCCTTGAAGAATGTAGGGCAACATTCCTGCAACCCATCCCAGCAACATTTCTTATCTCTATTTAATTATTTTTGTTGTATCTACAAGACTGAGCACAAACAAAAACCCTACTCCTCTGTTACCCTGCCAGTTCTCAGATGTGAACACACACACACACACACACACACACTCGGCCTGTTGTTTGCCAGACCTTTGAATCTGACATACAGCACTGAGCTGTTTTTCCCTTTTTTGAAACGTGTTCTACATTTGCTTTGAACGGCCAATTTACATTCTAGATGCGACTCTCGGATGTTAACTGTTGGGAGGGTGGAGTCATCTGTTTTAGTCCATCATCGCTAACAAAGATGCTCGGGAAGAAAACTCAGAGTCAATATTCATCATCACTCCATTCATCTGACAGTTTTTTTTTCTAAATAAAATATGTGTCGCTTAAGTTGATTACGCGGGAATGGAATCGACCTTGCAATGTACCTTTCCATCTTCTGAGTTGATATTTTATTGACATTTTTGTAGAGGAGGCTGGCCGCGCCGCTGAATTACAGTCTCAGACGTGCATTTTGAGCTACATCCATCTATAGAGACTATATCATTCATCGACATCATTAATCAATCATTTGTTCATTGAAGAAAGATAAATGCACCGGTCAATATGACTTCAGTCAGTGTGGTTGTTCACTCCATCAGCAGCTGTTGCTTTTATTCACAATGACTTACAGTAACTGAACAGGCGGGGTTGGAGTTTGTCTGTATATTATTTCATTTACTGTTTATTTGTTCCTTCACTTTGCTTTCACATTTTTCTCCAGATTGTTTTATGGTTCATCTTTTGTTTCTTTTTTTTTGTCTCCTCCAGACCTGATCCACTGCACCAATGAGCTGAACGTCAGCATCCCCCACCTGGCAGACACACTGCTGGAGCGCACAACTAGCAACAGCTGGATTGTGGTTTTTAAAGCGCTCATCACCACACACCACCTCATGATGTACGGCAATGAGGTGAGACAACCCACATCGACGTATGGATGCCCAGGGAAATTTTGAGGGTGTTTGTCGTCTCTGATCTCATGACAACAGGAAAATTTGTCATCCTGACAGAAAAAGCTTGTTTTAAAGAGACCCTAAATGAACTGTGGTGCTTCTAAAATGATCCGTCTCACTGTTTCTTTTGAAGTCAACATTTCCTGAGTGGTGGGTCGTGACTTGAAAGCCCAAAACGACTCTGCTGAAGTTCTAAATAAAAATGTAGAAAAGCTTATTCATGTATTTATCAGTATTGCTCTTACAATAGAAAAAGGTACCAAATAACCTCTCATTATATATGACTCCGTTGTGTGGGAGTGTTACGTTATCAATTAATTACTCAATTTGTCACTAGGCAGCAAAAGATGATGATCAAACCATTTCCTGTACAGTTTAATACTCCGCAAACAAGCATGACAGAGACACTCTGAGCTTGCTGGTTTTTGATCGATCCTAAATACTTAGGTTTGTAGAGACTTCTCTGCAACGCACCCTCGGTGAGCTGAAATCGTGTCTTCCATGTGTCCAATAAGGACAGATGAAATATTCGGCTGACATTTCAATGGCCAGTATGACAAATTGCCGCGCTCCACTGCTCACCCTACAAAAGCAGCGACCAAAAAACATCAAACATGTTAAATGATGAGCTTCTGAGACTAGATAGAAGAGCCGTGGCAACGATTACCGCGGGGATGATGACCCGTTCGGAGCATGTGAGCAACAAAGCTTTCAGTGACATGAGCAGTGACATGATGTTTTAAAAATTTGTCAGGGTTGTTTAAATTGGGCGTTTTTAGCCTGGCCTTTTCCTCACTGGTTTTCACCCTGGCCAGAAAGACTGCATGTTTACAGGCCTCAGAATTGGCATCAAAGCTTGCTTAATGTGATGTGATCCTTTTAAAAACTGGATGCTGGAATGGGCTTTGCTGCAAATGGGATATCACTTAAGGAAAGAAGGGGTTGTTTTGTATTGTATTGAGGGCAGATTGTGAACGCTAGATCAAGAAAAAGTCTTATGAGTCAGCTCTTAATGTTAAAACACCTGATCCATCCTGGCAACCACGACTCAAATAAACTAAACAAATACATGTTACATCATTAGCTTTTTCTAGAGGCTGCTTTTTTCTGCACTGAGCACTTAATTGTCTGCCTGCTTTCAGTTGTTACAGGAAAGGTAGTCTGCCTTTTTTTTCTTCCCTGGGTAACTCGACCTAGTTGAACTACATCAAGCCCTGACATGTTTATAAATTCTTCTACAGTTTTTAAGGATGTCAGTGTGTTCATTTAATACAGTTTTAGGAAGATTATGTCACTCTTTCCTTCTTAGCTGTGAAATATGGCAAAGGCAAAAAAAAATGTAGGGCAAGAGCTTTCAAATAAAGACAGGGCAAACGTTCAGTGAAACAAGTAAGCAATGTGACTTACACAACGATAGCTAATGTACCCAAGTTTGCTAACACTGGCTATTATAAGATGGTAGTCAAACGTATAGACTGTATATTAGAGATTGTTGTAGACACAGTGATGTCCCCCACTGGCTGTAAGGTTTGCTATTTTCAATTTCAATTCAATTCAGTGTTATTTATATAGCACCAAATCACAACAACAGTTGCCTCAAGGCAATTTATATTGTAACATCAAGACCCTACAATAATACAAAGAAAACAGAAAAAAACCCAACAATGATATGATGCAACAGCAGGAAGCAAAAACTCCTTTTAACAGAAAGAAACCTCTGGCAGAACCAGGCTCAGGGAGGGGCGGCCATCTACCGCGACCGGTTGGGGTGAGAGAAGGAAGACAGGATGAAGACACGCTGTGGAAGATAGCCAGAGATTAATAAAAACTGATGATTAAATGTAGAGTGGTGTAATTTTTGCAGCCTTAAATCTGCTTTTGTGTCGCTGTTGTTGTGTTTTTCACATCAGATGCAACTTTGGACAAGCACTAATTGCTAAGTTATCAGCTAATGCTGACTAGCTTAGAATTCGGCCGCGCACAGGTTAGAGACTGCTCTGCCGATGGCAACCACTGGTCACTAAAGAAAAATGTGTTACCCCTGACCATTTGGTGAGCGGTTGCTGGGAGCAAAGAGGCACACAGTGGTTATGAACGCTTTGGTCAACAAGAACAGATTCTCAACAATCTCAGCGTTGACAGCAGTTTACACTCATCTATAAACACTCAACAGTTACTCACTGAGTGGTGGAGAAGCTGTAAAGCAAAGCAGTAAAATATGGGCAAAATATATGGGCAACTGTTGAAGCCTGCTAGCAACCAAAGCAATCACAAGAAGGTTTTTGGTGCAGCACCACGAGGTGGCTGTAGCTCAGAAGGTAGAACAGGTCTTCCAATAATTGAAAGGTTAGTGGTTCAGTCTCTGGCAGTTCCAGTGTTAGCTAGAAAGCACTTAGGTGCAGAAAAAAAGTCCTTGCATGAATGGGTGAATAAGGCATGCTGTATAAAGTGCTTTGAGTGCTCCAGCAGAGTAGAAAAGCCCCAAATAAGAACCAGTTCTTTTAGCATTTACCTTCTTTGCAAACCACTTGCCAACTGGTCAGGGAATACAGTTTTCCTAGCCCTGCATTACTGAGACTTTAGCAAAGTGCATACACAGAATGCCAGGCATGTGGTGCTTTTTCAAATTCTTCTTCTGTGGTGACTTGAACAAAAGTCTGTTGCAGATACAAACTTTGGTGATCTTTAACGTACGTGGAACGAGACACATGAAACAAACACAAATGGAGAATGTAGCGTCACATTTGCAGGGGGGTGATGAATATGAAATTCAAAAGAATTGTGATTTATAATAAATATTTTAAAAAACATATAGATGTTAAAAATTGCTGTATGTGTGAAAATGTTTGTGCAAGGTTTCATTCATATTGGCCCACCTGGAGGAGGTAGGGTAGATACACAAATACATATGTATGCTATGATCATTACAGTGAGATGCCACAGATATATGCTAATTACTGATAACATATAAATACAATAACACCAGATTTTAATTCACTGAAAACACACACTTTTGGATGATTTGTAAATAAAACTGAGTGCACAGCAATATTATTTGACTACAGCATTAAAAATGCTCTGAAAGGCACCGAAACAATAAACAGGGTTCAACTGTAGTGATTCAAATTAAGTGAGGTAATGCTTAGCAGACAGCTGGTACTTTAGCCACTTGGGTCGCAAAATCAGCCGTGCCCTTTACTTTAAAACCTTTAAACTAATTATAATTATTCATTTATATAAAAATCCAACTCCAGCATAGTTGGTCAAGAGAAAAAAAACTCTAAATGTATTAATTTCTTACATAAACCTGGGTATATTTAAATAATCTGGGACTCTCTAACTTTTTTTAGACAGCCTCAAGCGCCCATTTCAGCATCACAGTTTTTAGCAACTTGGCTTCATTCTTCTCACTCAGAAGTTGCAGCTAGCTAGAATTTATGACTAAAATTATTTGTCACTGGAAGGTACATTTTATTACTTTTGAATTTAACTTTGCAAAACGTTTTGTCAAACGTTACCTTCGGTACCCAAGCCAGCACAATTACCCTCTGAAAAATGCTTATAAGGCTGCAACATTTGTGTACTTACGCACTGCCCATGTGGCAGTTTGGCCTTGACTTGATACTGTCAGGCCACAGAAAGAGAGAAATCACTAACTCATTCTTCTCTTCTTTTTCCTTTAGAGATTGATGCAGTACCTTGCCTCCAGGAATACACTCTTCAACCTCAACAACTTTCTAGATAAGGCTGCACTACAAGGTGATTTAATGCCATTTGGCTCTTTGTAGACTCAGCAGTGCTGTACATCTAACAAAATGACTTTATGTCGGACTCTCACTGCCTCGGTAGCGCTATCAGTAAGCTGCCACTCAGATGGACCAAAACTGAAAAACCTACCAATGACTGTACCCTTTGTTTGTTACAAAAGCTGCGGAAAATTGAAAAAACATGCTTGGTGACTTTTTAATTATATATTCAAAAGGAAAACTTGATAAATAAATAAAGTAATGTGATGCATGAGCACTGGAAATGCAGGTTGGCCTCAAAGAAGCGACTATATTTTTCATTAACATAGGTATAGCTTCTTAATCTGATGTGAAAATTAGCCAAGCTGATCAGTCTCTAACTGCAGCACCCTCTCTCTGCCCTACAGGGTATAACATGTCAACCTTCATCAGACGCTATAGCCGCTACCTGAATGAAAAAGCCATGTCTTACAGACTAGCAGCAGTGGACTTCACAAAAATGAAGAGAGGGTAAGATACTCTCGCTTGTAACACTTTGCCTGTTTTTTTATCCTCTGCTTTACCTATATAGTAGAAACAGTAAATATATTTTCTATTTTTCCTTAAATGTAAATTTATGTTAATAAGTAGTCGCTGCAACCACAAGTGGCAAATGCACCAGTCTTGTAAAAACAGTGTGTTCAAAGTGGTTTCTATTTTTGTGTCAAGTCCTCATCTGCCCTTGCCTGAGATGAGAGGGCGGGGCTTCCAAGCAACAGTTTTGTTTGCATATGGGCAGCCAATCAGAAGAAAGTTGACTTTTATTGAGTAGGACCTTAAAGAGACAGCAGCTAAAAGGGCACAGGGAGTAGATGAACTGAGTATTTGTGTAATAAAAGCTTTGAGTCACTTTTAGTGATATCCTAGAATAAAAATATTGAGCAGGAAAAGAGCATAACAGCCCCCCTTTGATGCTAAAATGCTGTATTAGAGTCAGCATATCATAATTGCAATCATAAATCATTGTAATCATAAGCTACTGGTCATAACAGACCAAAGAAAGGAAAACAATTAAGAGTATTGAACCAACAGAGGATGATTGTGAGGGTGGTTTAGGATATGTATGAGGACATTTTTACAGTGGGGAGGTCAGGGTGAGATTATATCAGGGTTAGATGAGGTCAGGCAGGCGTTTCAGTGGATTATAGTGTTTGCAGATGATAGTGCGATCTGTAGTGAGAGTAGGGAGCAGGTGGAAGAGAGCCTGGAGAGGTGGAGGTATGCTCCAGAGAGAAGAGAAAGAAAAGGAGACGAGGAGGGAACAGTTGTAAAGCTGAAGCTGTAAGGAGTGCAGATAGTTAAGGTGGGTGAGTTTAAACATCTGGGGTCAACCATCCAAAGCAATGGATTGTGCACAAAAGAGGTAAAGAAGAGAGTGCAGACAGGGTGGAGTGGGTAGAGATGAGTGTCAGGGTGATTTGTGACAGAAGGATAGCAGAGTGAAAAGGAAGCTGTACAAGACAGTACTGAGAGCTGCTATGATGTATGGTTTAGAGATGGCACTAACAAAAAGACCAGAGGCAGAGATGAAGATGCTCAGATTTTCACGGGGAGTGACCAAAATGGACCAGATCAGAAATGAATATATCAGCAGGACAGCTCAGGACGACCAGTTTGGAGACAAAGTTAGAGAAGCGAGGCAGAGACTGTTTGAACATGTGCAGAGGAGGGCTAGTGAATATGTTTGATGCTGAAAAATGAAGCTGGCCAGGTAAGAGAAAAGAGGAAGACCACAGAGGAGGAAGTTATATAGTCTTGATTTTCAGTGCACGTACATCACTTCCTCTACAGGTTTGATGAGTTCTGTGTGTGTTCTCCTGTGTGATTCTTAGGGCTGATGGTGTGATGCGCACCATGAACACAGAGAAGCTGATTAAGACTTTGCCCATCATTCAGAATCAGCTGGATGCACTGCTGGATTTCCAGGTAAACATTTGCCTTAATCACTCCAAACCCTTTAATGTAAGCAGTTGTAGCAGTCACTTCAATATCTCATCCCTCGTTCGTTCCTCCTGTTGTCCAGCCAAACTCCAACGAGCTGACGAACGGAGTGATCAACACAGCCTTCATGTTGCTGTTTAAAGACTCCATACGGTTGTTTGCCGCTTATAACGAAGGCGTCATCAACATGTTAGGTATGCATGACACGGCAGATCCAGAGTTCATCTATCTTTAGTCTATTCTGTATTTATGTGGTAATTTTCCTCTGATGTCAAGATCACAAGACTGTGACTCCATCCAACTCCACTTAATCCTTCTTTAGAGAAAATCAGTTTTTCCTCCCACTGTCTCCCAGAGTTCAATTAAGGACCACTGTGTAATGATCAGCTTCTTTTCTTCCATTAATTATTAAGCCAGTGAGGTGTGAGGGTCTGATAAGAGACCATCAGACTCTATGATTTTATTGTAAGTGGGAGTCTTAATGAAAATTAATTTCATCCTGCACGGGCATGAATTGGACAGGTCTAACAGGGAAAATCAGTACTAGATTGATTTTAAAAAGTTGACTTTTACAGTATACACTTCTGTGGGTCAAAGTAAATTCTGTTCCTTAAGCTGTTTCTCGTCTTCTGGCACACAGAGAAATACTTTGACATGAAGAAGAACCAGTGCAAAGAAGCTTTGGAGATCTACAAGACCTTCCTCAACAGGATGACCAAACTGTCCGAGTTTCTCAAAGTGGCGGAGGTAACGTCTGTTTGTCCTGCTGCTCTTCGATGGAGTTAAACACCTGTAAAGACGATGGGAATATCTATTTGGAACAAATCTCAATGGCCTTCCTTCCTCTCTGATTTCATATAAAAAATTAAATGCACTTTCTCATTTCGTCCTGTCACTCAGGAGAAATTTAATCGGCAAAAAAAGCGCACTTCAACCTGTTGAGATTTGCTCCAGACTTCTGTTACCCCGGGAACTGATTTACGGTCAATATTCTCAGACCTAAACTGACCGCAGATCAGGCTCCGGGAGCTTCTTCTCTTTAATCTTCCAAGTCTCTTTTTGCACTAGATCTTCTCCTGTTTCTGTCCCTCTCTTGCCCTGGCCTAGGGAGGGGTTTACTTCAAGGCAGTCATTAACGCCAGAGTCTTATAGGCTATCAGAGAGACACTCATGTAGAGCTTCCAGTTGAGAGACCCCTCATGTGCTGCCTGTTCACATGCCTGCACTGCATGCCCAAGCAAGCTCTTTTTCTATCACTATCTCTTTCTCCTGTTCTGATAGATGATTAATTTCCATTCTATTTCTTTTTTTTTTAAATAAATAGAAGTTTCTTTTATTTTTAAATGGCTGTTACCCAGTTAACAGCTCTTGCCAGGCTTCACAGTAAATATAAACAGTTTTATGATCTGTAGACTGCGCAGCATAATCGTGTACGTCTTCAAAAGCTGCCTCACTGCTTGGTTTCGTTCCCATTTGGAAGAAGGTTTGGGATGCAACCACTTGATCCCAAAGAAAGAGAGAAAAAAAAGGAAAAAGAAAGAAAGACTAACGTTGACTTTAAGGACCCATTCATTTTACCTGTCTAACAAAATGTGTTTGTCTGTTTGTGTGTCATCTGTGCTCCCCCTCCCCTTCTTCTTTCTGTTCAAAGTCAACATTAGTTGAGTGTCTTCCTTTTGGATGTTTCTTATCTTGCAGTCACATGACCTGTTGTCTGCCCTCTGTGCCCTGCCTGTTCAATCAGTCGTTGTGCTCAGCTTTCATTTCCAACCAGATCTCATCGTGTGTGTATTTATAAGTGTGTGTGTGTGTGTATGTGTATATATATATATATATATAGGTGTTTGTATGCGTGTGCATGCGCCCTCCTCCTCTGTTGTCTTTTCTTTGTTTTCCTTTACAGCCACTGCATGAAGTAATGAATGCTTGGGTTTGATTCTTCTTTCTCCCTCCTCCTCCTCTTCCTCTTCCTCCTTCAACACGCCTCTTCCCTTTATTTTTTATTACTATGTGGTCTGTTGGGTTTTTTTTCTTTCTTTTTTGGTTATTCCCTGATTTATTGTTACATTTGGTTTTATTTTTATTTTGCCTCCCTCCTCCCTCCCCCTATCCCTCCTTCCTTTTTTTGTGACACAGCGAGTTGGGATAGATCAGGGCGACAGCCCCGATCTCACACAGGTCAGTCTACATCTCATCTCAATCAGTCAATCAACCAGTCAGTCCACCAGTGTATAAATCCGTCAAAGTCAGTCCCATAATGCTTCATTCTAAACGCTCCCGTTCCCTACTCACCCTACAGACCTGCCCACACTGCAGCTGCCCCGTCCTCCTCCTCTCTTCTTCACTCTCCTTAACTCCTTCACTTTGTCTCCTTTTCTGTCTGAATCGAGAATAGAGAGGACACATGCAACTAGCCTGAAAGCAGCATTTTTCCCCCCACTGACAATTTTTAGTCATGTTTTCGTATCTGAATCCTTGCAGAACAAATTTTACTCTAAGGTAAGATTTTTTTTAAATCAGTGTTTATGCAGCATAGCCACAAAAGTTTTCAGTCTCTCTCTCTCTCTCTTTTTTTTCAGATTAATATTAGATGTCCATGACTGGGGCATATAATATGTCAGAATTTTTTCCGGCAGTCTTTCAGGCATTTTCCCAGTGTAAATATCAAAGCTTGTCTGTTGACTCAAAGGCTTATCATACAAAAAAAGTCAGCACAACTTTATGAAATAGGCTAAACAGTGTTCACATCGCTTTCTGAACAGATTATGTCCCTTTGTATTAGCTGTGGGGAGAGCAGCGAATGGTTTTTGTTAAATAGGTTTCTGCAAATATGACTTGGATAGGTGTACATAATGCCATCATAAGTACTGCATACCATGCTAAAGTCCTTGAATACAGCTTATCCTTTTCATTGGATTTTAACAATGTGACAAAAAAAAACTTAAATGGAAAAATGTTGTTGTTTTTTTTTTTTCTACATTTATGTCGTGTTTGCAGTGCTTATGAAGACCTTATATGCCCTTATTCAACAACATAGTGAATCATGCCTTTTACTAAGCTCTAGATATGTGTCTGTTTTAATTTTAAACTTTTAGCATATTCTAGATTTCTCTGAAGAAGGATGCCCAGAATTCGCATTTTACTCTCTTTCCCCCTTAAAATAAGTATATGAGAAATCTTTTCTTTGCCTGTTGTGTTTGCCTTGTGTTCTCTGGTGCTGAAATGTAAAGCTCTGGGTGAAAACTGTGGTATCACATGTGGTCCAAATGAACCCATCCATCCTTTTTGCTTTCTAGTAATGAGTGCAGGCCAGTTGTTCGATGTGTATACCTGGTTTTTTTCACCAGATGTTTACATTTGACTGAGTTAACTTCCTTGGCTTCCAGCGGGACACAGTTTGGGTGCTTAGCTCCAGTGATTACTTCCTCGGCAAATCAAACCACTAACACATGAATCTGACTGTGGAATCCACAAGTTAACTCTTAAATTTTGGATAGTGATTTTCTTTCCGTGTATGCGTGTGTAAGTGTGTGTGTTTACGAGAGCATTTGTGCACTGCTGGCCGCTGCATGGGCTCGTTAGATGGTTCAGAGACGTGTTTGTTGTGTTTCAACTCTAGAGCCCCGCAGCGATGATGCTGTGCTCTGTCCCGACCTGTCAGTCCTGCTGTGGACTCGCTTGCATGATCCAAAGCTAACGTGTGCATGCTGGCCAACCAAACCTGATGAAACCAAATGCAAAAAAAAAAGCTGTCGTAGAGTAGATAGTGAATCTGAGGGTGATGTCTAAATTTTGCTGCTGCTTTGTGTGTGTGTGTGTGTGTGTGTGTGTGTGTGTGTGTGTGAGAGAGAGAGAGAGAGAGAGAGAGAGAGAGAGAGAGAGAGAGAAAATGAGAAGTGAGGAGAGGAGGGAAAAGCAAGCTAAGTGCCCCAATTTGCCTACTTGGCCATGGTTGTAATCTGCTGAACCCCACCCCCCTCAGGCTCCCAGCTCTCTCCTGGAGGCTCTGGAGCAGCATCTAGCATCTCTGGAAGGCAGGAAGCTCAAGGACCTCTCCACCGCCAGCAGGTATGATCAAATCACAAAGTCTGCACCACTGCTGCACCACTCACTTAATGCTACTTTTAAAACTATTACTTCTACTACAGCTGTTCCTTCTGTTACTGCTACTAGTATTAGCAGTACAGCAACAATGCTGTACTGCTGATCTGTCACCACAAATTTTACTACTGCCAGATTTTTACAATTTCTCTTATAACCAATAAAAAACTTGCATTTTACCATATGCTGTTGCTTAACTAATATTTACGCTTAAATTTTACTCAAAGTTAGTTTCTGATTACTACTTTGTAACATTTCAACCGTCTGTCACAGTGATGGTCCCCAGATAACTTAACTAAGAAATTTGGTCGTCAGACCTTTAATTTCGTGCATCATTTACTTGTCAAATGTCAATTTGTTCGCACTTTACATGGTGTTGTTAAAAAGTATCAAAGAGCTTGATCTCAGTAAAAAATAGCAAAAAATAAATAAATATTTAAAGAGACGTGTGAATCCTGTGTGTGTGTGTCTCACCTTAAGATCCAGCACCTTGTCCAGTGCAGTGTCATCTCTCTCCAGCACGGGGATCTCTCTCAGCCGTATGGAAGACAAGACGGAGGACAACCGACTGCAGCAACACAAGGTGAGTCATTTGCACATACTGTGGGTAGGTTTGCACAGCTAATACCACATGCCAGCCTATTGCAGGGATTCAACCACAATCTGATTGCCAGTGCTTTTAGTTTTTCCACAGATAAACTGTTCTTTTTTCTTCTATGCTAGTAAAACACTGAAATCTGTTCACGTGTGTGAACCATGTAGACATCAGTGTCTTAAGACTTTCTGCCCTCCACACTGTTGTTAAAGTTGAATAGACAAGTGCATTAATTCTGCAGTACAGTGAAATACGCTGTCTCTCTGTAGCTGTTTGCCCATAGTGTACAGAGCTGCACACAGAATAGAAATGAACTCTCGGTCTACATACTGCACTCCTGCAGTGGAGTTTATTCTCAAATGAACCACCCTGGACTTTCATTAGATATTAACAATTTAAAGGAAGATTAACCCTTGAAATACACACTCACTGGACACTTTGTTATTTATATCTAATAAAATGCTCATTAATGAAACTATTGAACCGGGCAATCATATGGCAGCAACTCATTTACATGAATTTAAGGATGTAGACATGGTCAAGACAACCTGCTGAAGTTCAAAACGAGCATCAGAATGGGGAAGAAAGGTGAGGAGACTTTGCATGTAGCATGGTTGTTAGTGCCAGACGGGTTGCACACTGCTAATCTACTGGGATTTTCCCACACAACCGTCTCTGGGGTTACAGAGAAAAAGAGAAAATATCCAGCAAGATGCAGCTTTCTGGGAGAAAATGCCTTCCTGATGTCAGAGGAGAATGACCAGACTGCTTCAAGCTGATAGGAAGACAACAATAACTCAAAAAAAAAAACACTCGTTACAACCAAGGTATGCAGAAGAGCATAACACAGTGTACCCATCTTTTGATGGCTGTTCCCACCAGCAACTCTAACTGGTTTCTTGACCATGACAATGAGTTCACTGTACCCAAATGGCCTCCGTAGTCACCAGATCTCAATCCATTAGAGCACCTTTGGGATGTGGTGGAACGAGTCACATCATTGGATGTGCAGCTGACAAATCTGCAGTGACTGTGTGATGCTACCATGTCAACATAGACAAAAGCCTTTGAGCAAGATCTCCAGCACCTTGTTGAATCACTGCTAATAAGGATTAAGGAAGCTCCGAAGGCAAAAAAAGAGTCTGACATGTACTAGCAAGGTGTACCTTGTGTGTATTATGCTAACCATAATCATCTGTATTGTGTTGATGTATGCTGCGTAGGAGGACGGTCACAAAGTGATCGACATTCAGACACCTAACGTGTCACCCAGCACCCAATCAGTGGGCAGTGCCAACAGCAGCGGAGGGGCCACAGATCTCTTCTCTAACTCACCTATTGTACCCGTCAACAACCAGTGAGTGTATTGTCTGCGCTTATATATAGTTTCTACTAAGAAAAAAAATGTCTTCTATCTATACTGCTAAAAAAGTGGTTTCTCTAGCTACAGCAGTTATATTAATTAAATATATGTCACAAGTCTGTTATCCTGATATTTTGTCCAGTTACCCTACCTCTTTCGATGAAAGCCTTTACCCTTTACATTTTTAGAATAAAGTGAGGAAAAAAACTGTGCTTTCCACTCCATTTTCCTTCCTGCAGTGTGCCAAACCTGACTAGTGAGCTGTTCACCCTGCAGCCTAACTTCACCCCCATCCAGACCACACACACTGTGCCCAACAACAACAATGCCTGGGGAGGTAGGACTTCACACAGACACACACACACACACGCACGCACACATACACATATTCATACAATGAGGCATGAGAGTAAATTCCCACTCATTACCTCGCACACACACAAACAAGCACACGCTTAAAGCTGGTTATGCTTTGACAATGACGGCTAGCTTCTTCATGCTTTTTGACTCATTTCCTCTCTTTTCACGTTACCATGGTTACCTGCGGACATCAGGTGACTTGCTAAAGCCATCCCCACCCACTCAAATTCACAGTCCCGGAGCCCCGTTGCACTCTGGGAAGATGCTGCCCAATGATTTGGACTCATCCTTAGCCAACCTTGTTGGCAGTGAGTACAAAATGTGCAAATTTTTTAGCCATCTCTTCACTTTTTTCCCTGTTTACTGCTCTTGCTGTGTGTCTCCCTTTCAACTGATGTTATGTTTATTTTTGTTTCATTTCTTCTCCCAGACCTGCAGTTTGGGGGGATGCCAGCTAAAAAGTGAGTGGGTTTCCCTTACATCAAAAGCTGAGCCACAGGCAGACGACTGCTGTCGGCTCTCTCACGCAGTTCATTGATTTTTGCATCATCCATGCACCTGTAAATACACGTGTTAGATTGTGTGTGTGTTTTTGTGCATCAGGCCAGAGCTCCAGTGGAGTCAGCTGGTAGAGAAGAAGCCGACGGGTGGTAGCGGGTGGCAATCGAAGACCATGTGCACCAACACCAACTGGACTCACACCACCCATCCCATGGCACCTGCACCCATGCCCGTTCCTCAGATGGTAAAATAAATGCTGCAATTACTTTTTAATTGCCTGCAAGATTTTGTGCTTGTGTCATCAAGGTCCTGTGGCACTGCCCTGGACTTACAGTCCCTCTGACACTTTTTTCCACTTCTACTGCCTGATTAGATGTCTTCTCCAGACAGTATGGGTGTGAAGGTTTCTGCTTTATTAACAGTTTCTCCATTCTCCACTTAGTATGGTTGGTTAATTTGGGATTAAAATATAATTTCACATATAAATTTCTGTAGACCAGAGCTAGCTACAAGTTGACGAGGGATCCTAGGCGAATTTCTAAATGGATGGGTTTGCTCCAGTGCGATGGCCAAGAAGCCGAAAAAGTTTCTGGCTTCCATGCTGTTTAGCCAGTTGCTTCATTGCTCATTAGTGTTTCCTTACTGGCCGGTAGACTTTACAATGTGATAAAGTAATGAAAATAAAACAGATTTTTGTAGGCGCTTCTGAGTTTTCAAAAACTGGAACCCAAAAGCCTCAGCTTTTTTAAGATAATGATAAAAACTGACGTTGCGCGCAGTCGGATTGTGCTCACAAAAGTCTTTATAGATGTCTCATAATTGTGCTCGTGTGGAAGAGACCAAGTGACCACTGAGAAGATTGGCAGCGAGGCCGTATCCAGCACTTTCAATGCATCAGTACTTCTGAAGGAGCTCCCAAATGTGTCTGTGCCTTTTGTGCTCCATGCCAATTATCTACACATCTCTTCAATTCAGTCTGGTTTCATCCTTTTAATTTTGGACTGATTGACCTCTCAACTCAAACTGCTCATTTTCTCAGCAAATGGTTTGGAAAGATGGTGGCACGCCTTGAATGGAAAGTGGAAAGTAGATGATTTTAACATGAGGAAAGTGCAAAAAGTTCCGCTTTATCCTCTCTGCCTGTTTGGAGATAGAGAACGGGCATGGCTGTGATTGTGGTATGCAGAACTGTGTTAGAGGTCTTTAACTGTTTTTCTTTTCTCTCTTTCCTTTAACTTGACAGAATGGGATGATCTATACTGGCTATGTAAGTTTCTTCAGCCCACCTTCCCTTCGTTCTTCTTTTTGTCCACAACATCCTCCAAAACTGCACTGCTTTGCTTTCTTAATCATTTGGCTCATTGTACTGTCTTAGCACTGTCCTTTTATCCATTGTGGTGTCATCTCGATTCAGTTTCGTTAAATGTTAAAGCTGATTTTGTTTCCAGGGATCTTGTAAAAGCCAAATAAATGGGAATTTAAAAAAAAAAAAAAAACAGACTTTCTTTGAGGTACATCTTTGACAGATTAGAAATTAATTGCCCTGACAGAATCAGGGTTAATTTTATTTCTTTTGGTCATTATTAAGACGTATTGTGCATTATGCCCATCCCTGTTTTTCTGTACAGGCTCCAGCACCAGTGGCTTTTCCTATGACGACACCCCAAGTGCCTGTGTATGGAATGGTAAAGAATAACTTCCAGTCTTATCATGGTCTTGCAATAAGAGATTTTTAATTGATCCTATAAATACTATTTATTTGTATTATTATTTTTTGTCTCAATTCACGCTGCTCGGTTTATTCCCCACGTCTTTCGCTCCCCCCTGCTCTTCTCCTTCTCTACCTGCTCTCACCTGTGCTCTGAGAAGCTCCCTCCTCAGATGAATCATCAGATGGGGGGCGTTCCCATGATGCCCCCACAGCCTGTCATGTATAACCAGCCTGTCCTGAGACCCACCAATCCTTTTGGACCCATCCCAGGAACACAGGTAACACCAGCACTCACAAAAACCAGCAGAAATGTTAACGAACATGCCAGAGAGTGTACAAGTGTGTGGAGACAAAAGCATAGCATGTGGGCAATAATGAGACCATCTCATGTAGTGCTAAAGGATAATTTTTACATTTTTGATTGATAGGTTTAAATATAGGTAATTTGTCCCATTTTTTTGGTTTTATAATGATCCAAATGTTTCAAAAGATGACAGATCTGGACCGCAGAAATACTAGATCAGCACCCTTTACTCTTTTTACTATGGCGACATGCTGCTGTAATACCTGCAGGATGTTAAATTATTGTCTGAAATAAGCAAGGATATCTTAGAAAAAGACATCATCTGAATGGTAGCACACAGTTCTGTTTGCACAAAGACACAAGTTTAGTAGTTTTGCCTCTGTACACCACCACAGTGGATTTTAAATCAACCAATCAAGATGCAACTGAAGCGTGGACTTTCAGCTTTAATTCAAGGGGTTTACCAAAACAAATTGATGAACTTTTTAGGAATTAAAGCAATCTTTCTAGATATTCTCACATTTTCAGAAGCTTAGAATTAATTGGACAGTTTACTGTTTCATGCCCGGCGATGCCTGCTTCTTTGTTCTTGGACAAGCTTAGAAGACATGATATCTGAAGATGATTCAAAGTGTTGAATTTTCACTGTAATTTTAAATATGAGGCCCAAGGAGATGTCAGTGCAAGTGAGGGATGTCATCATTAGGCTGAAAAAAACAAAATAAACCAATCAGAGAGATGGCAAAAACCTGGTACATCCTTAAAAACATGAATGCACCAGCTTAGCAACAACAAAACACCTGAAAGACCACTGAAGATTAGTCAACAGAATTGTAGACAGAATTATAATGATTATAATCATATCCATGGTTAAGAAAAATAACTTCAACATCTAACTGAGTTACCAACACTCTAGAGGACATAGGTGCATCACTGTCAAGGTCTATAATCAAGAGATGGCTTCATGAATGGAAATACAGAGTTTTTGCAAAAAGGTGCAAACCATTGGTTACACTCAAAAACAGGAAGGCCAGATTAGACTACGCTAGAAAAAGAGCCTGCACAGTTATGAAAGAAATATTTAGACAGATGAAACCGAGATTAAATTGTATCAGAATGGTGCAAGGAAAGAAGTGAGAAACAGCTCATGATCCAAAGGACGCCACATTACCACACATGTGAGGTAATGTTTTGGCATAGGCATGTATGGCTACCAGTGGAATCAGGTCACTAGTGTTTAGTGATGATGTGACTGTAGATAGAAGTAGCAGGATGAATTCAAAAGTGCGCAGGGCTATACTCTCTCTATACTCTCTGAGATTGCAGATCTGACTTCCCAGTGCAGATGATCCAAAGCATACTGCAAGAGCCACTGTCAAGTTCACTGGGCGAAAAGGCGTCCAAAGAGAAGACAGGTCCCATCCAATTTAACAAAAATATTTATTATCAAGTGCCGACACAAAAAAAACAAATTCTCCATGGAGGGAGATGCGCTCAACAGCCACGTTGTCACAGATCTCAAAATGGTGGTCACATACAAACAGTTTTATACCCGTTATCTTATTCTTAGTCTAAACAAAGCATTGCAATAACCTTCCAAGCTAGACACACAGTCTCCTACAAACTTTCCCAGTTTGAGCTGGTTCCCGTTATCTCCTTCTGCACCATTCTACAGGCAGAAACTAGGTGAAAGTTCATACACTCCTCTAGGACTGAAAGACACACAACCTAATGCCTTTAATATGCAGGGCCTCTCTGTACTCTATGATTGTATGACATTTTGATTAATATGAAATTAATATAGAATAATCATAACCTTTAAATCAAACATAATTACTGTAAAATTAATAATTAAATCAAGCACAGAATCATGACACTTCAGACCCCCAAATCCTCACAAGAGGCACCATGGAGAGTATCCTCACCAGCTGCATCACTGTGTGGTCCTGCCTGAAACAGCTACAATGAGTAGTGAGAGCAGCAGAGAGGATCGTGGGTGCTTCTCTTCCCTCCCTCCAGGACATCTACTGCACCCGACTCACCCGAAAAGCCCTCT
>VVHJ01001580.1:4887-19134 GCA_015107715.1 Tylochromis polylepis
TGTGTGTGTGTGTGTGTGTGTGTGTACTAGCAATAAAAAAAATCCAACACAGATTAAAACTGTTCAGTCAGGAGTTTAGACAGTGAGTCCATATTTGCATCATTATATTTGAAGTTGTGTGAACTAGTATAGCTAATGCAAGGTAGGGTTTAATACTCACCCTTTATTTTACCACTACCAAAACATACCTTTGATGTCAGTATCATGCATGTGAAATATAGACATTAATAACTGCATCAGATCTGTTAGGGGCTGAGTGTGAGGCATTACATAACCAACCAATCTTAGCCCCTACCCCTCATCTAAATCAGGACCCCATGTTCTTTCAGGTGATAAGCTGATTACCAAGATGACAGCCTCCTGTCGCAGACAGGCACAGCAGGAGGTCTCATGAAGTGGAGCCAAACCCCCGTTTAAAATACTGATTGATTCTGCTGTCACACAGAAGTCAGAGTGAAGATTATTCAGCTTGCAGGTTTTCCAGATATCATTTTAATGTTTCGATATTCCGAAAGATCAGAACAGAACAAGATGATAGCTTTCTTTCATGTGCAGTGACTCACCATTCTTGAAATGAGTATTTTCTGCCTGTATCCTACAATAAAGAGCTCTCTTTTCTCCAAAATGCTGTCTTTATGAAGAGAAACTACATATTGTCTCTATATTATATGACATATGTCATGACCGAATTAATCACTCGAGGTAAATAAAGCTAGCTTTGAGGCACATGTGATAAAATGTGATAAAAGACCAATTCTGTTGTTATACAACCATAGCTCAACAACTCTGTTAGTCTAACAGTCACCGTTTTGTACTTGTTTGATGTCCACATGGGGCATAGCAGCCTTTCACATTCTTCCATCACTCATACTGGAAGTGCCACATCGGGTCCCTAGAAAATACCTAAACTGTAAAAAGCAGTGGCATCTTTGGTTAAAGACTGAAAGTAAGATCATTAAAAGTACCTGTGGGACAGACCTGTGATTTGAGGTTTATAAATAACACTGACTTCCTTCAATAGTACTCATCTGCAGTGTTGCAGAGTTTGAGTGTTTTCTTTCCTTCAGCACACTGAGTCTGGATCTCTAAGTGCACTAAATATCGAGCATGTTAATGGTCAAAGAGCTCAGGTTTTTGACCAGTCTGCTTCATTCATCCTTCCAAAACATTAAGCTGATAGATTTTGGAATCCATAATTTTATTTACCTTTCAAAATAAATGCTTGCTTCATTTGAACACACCATGATTACATTTCTACCACAGAACCTGTATAATGACAATGACAGAGATCAAAATGCAGAGCAAGTAAGCATGAAAAGTTGTGTATATTAGCTGTCAAAGAACAGCTAATATACTCAAGGCTCTGACTCTGTAGACCCTCATTTTAAAGCAGTGCTCTGGCGATGGTCTAGAATGAAGCCCTGTGGAAAAATTTAAATTTCAGTAGGTAAACAATTTTCTTCTGGCAGTGGTCATAATGTTTTAATAGAAGTGGTTGAGACAATACTTTTAGATTTTTATGGCCATTTTGATATCAGGCACAAAACGAGCAGCTAAGAACTGTTGTGGTTTATCTACACATCTAATGTTTAGTTATCTTGGCATTAAGGGAGTCTGTCCTATCATTAATCCTTAACCAGTCAATCAGCCAATTCGAGATATTGATGCTGTATTAAAGCAAACCTATCTACGATACACTCACACACTAATGCATGATTAAGGGAAATATTGGGTACAGTACCATATCCAAGGAATCATTCAGAGTGGAGTGGGCAGGGATCACACCACTGACCTTCTCTCATGGGTGCCTGACAACCCACACTACATCCCGAGTCACAGCTGCTCCTGTCTCTCTAGCTGCTAAAGGCTTTGTCTGCTAGCTTTACTGGCTAGCTTCTAGACTGTAGTGTGTAAAGTCCATGAAAACTTTCAAGCCTCACACTGTAAAAATGTGAGATGTAGTAATGAATCATAACACATGATCACTGTCCATAAAGCCATAAACCTGCCTTTATGGTATCCTGGTCATCAATGTTTTAACACTTCACAAAAAAAGAATCACTCTCTGGCCAGCTAAAATATGAGTAGGTAATTCCCTGCATTATGATCTCAGCTATATCGTCCCTATGGCATAGGCCCTATCCAGATCAGTCAAATGTGGAGCACACACCAACTGAGTGCTGTAGCAGGGTCCACGCTCACAGGCACCCAGAAGGTCGAAACAGGAGTCAGATGCAGAATAAGCTGTTTGGCATTGGCACAGAAGATTTGGCAAGGTCTT
This sequence comes from Tylochromis polylepis, assembly GCA_015107715.1. NCBI lineage: Eukaryota > Metazoa > Chordata > Actinopteri > Cichliformes > Cichlidae > Tylochromis > Tylochromis polylepis. Next base: position 7,169 of record VVHJ01001580.1, read on the forward strand.
CATGGGCACAATCCACAAACTATGACAGAAAACAGCACAGTGCAGCAGCATTACTCAGTATGATATAGAACATGTACATGTACAGTGTCGACAAAGTTAATCATAATCTACAGCACCTACTCATCTCCTACACCCCAGCATCATTATGCATTCATCTGTCTTTGTCCCTCATACTCTTCTCCCACAGCTTCATCATTGCCCTTTCCTCCTCTTCCTCTGTTCATTTATTTCCTCTGACGTACCCACAATATCGCTTCAGTTTCATCTCTCACCCTTCACCCATCTGTGCACTCATCCATCCATGCAGCTCAACCTTAATCATCTGCTTCACCCTCTTCTTCATCACACTTGCTCTCGCATGCTTTCGTATCACTGATGTTGGATTCATTTGAAATTCTGCAACTGTATAAGCTGTAGTAAGCAGTAACATTTTTCGACCGGAATTGGCCTGCGCTTGTGAATTCAAAATCACTCATCAGCTTCTCTTTCTCTTTTCTCCCCTCTGCACAGTGCTCTCGCTCTCCCCCTCTGTCATTATCATCATAATCCCACCCTTGCTCCACCCATGCATGCCAACAGTCCTTTATCGCGTTGAAGGTTGAAAGCTAATTAATGGGGCTCGTGCTTAATACGTGCTCAGCCAAGATTGTCATGTCATGCGAGCACCAGCCGGGAGCTGGACAGCAGAAGAAGCACATAGTGCAGAAATCAGCCTCTCTTTTCATCTGTCTCATCTTCATCTACTGTGTTGCATAATCTTCCGTCCATCCTTCCTTACTTGCCTGTCTCTCAAAGTAGAATTAGATCTGTGCATCTTTTCCCCGCTGGTGCTGATTTCCATACATTTTAAGAAATAACTGAGTTTTGAGAAAACTCAGTTATTTGAGCTGGATGAGCTTGAAAAAACAAACACATTTAAAAAATAAAAAAATTTATGGACAGAAAAGGTGCAACAGGGGTTGTTTTGTTGGCACCATCAAATCATGATATTGAACATGCATTGCAGTGGTTTTCAGCATTATGTGTGTGGCCGGGTACCTCCAAGTCTGGGTCCATTCCTAGAAAATGGTGGTTTGCTCCATCAAGGTTTAGCGTTACTTCTACATCAAGAGTTCAAGTTTCAAAATCTTGTTAGGATTAACATTAAAATGCAAGAAGACAGAGGAGAACGGATTTCTACATTAAAAAACAAAAAACTGTACTGTACCAGTTTGGTGAAGTTAAGAGGGAATGCAGAGCATTATGTTTGCCATTTGATTTCTACTCTAGCCTTCATCTTTGGGCAGGAACTTCAAGTATTGAAAGAAAGACTGAGATTACAAAAAGAAGTGCCAAATTTTGTTTGCTCCATCAGGTGGGGTTGGGTTAACCCAGCACACAGGAGCTTGAACTAAAGTGAAGTTTCCTTTAGAGAGCCGTTTGAGTTTTTACATCTGGAAAATGTTGCAGAGGAATATCTGGAGTACACTTCTTAACCTCTTGCCACTGGGGATCTGACCTTACTTATGGTCATGAGCTCTGGGTAGGGACCGAAAGAAAGAGGTTGTGGATAAAAGCAGCAGAAATTAGTTTCCTTGTAAGAGTGGCTAGGTTCTGCCTTAGGGATAGGGTGAGGAGCTCCATCATTGAAGAGGGACTCGGAGTAGAGCCACTGCTCTTCCACATAGAAATGAGCTAGTTGAAGTGGCTTGAGCATCTGATTAGGATGTCTCCTAGACGCCTCCTAGGCCAGGTGTTTCAGGTATATCCTACTAGGAGAGGGACCAAGGCAGACCAAGGACTCGCAGGAGAGATTATATCACTTGGCTGGGTTGAGAACAACTTGGTGTCCCTGGATGAGCTTCAGTAGGTGACTGGGGGGAGGGAAGACTGGGCTTTTCCGCTTAGACTGATGTGTCCCTGACCGAAAACCTGGATAGTAGAAAATGGATGGATGAATGGATGAGTCTGTCCACCTGCTGTTGTCATTGGCCTTTTGAAGACCATTGATGGTCACGGGTCAACTTTGGAAGTCAGGAAAACCTTACACTGATGACAATTGCTGATTGTAAGTCCTGTATTTCCAATAAAACTGGACCAATAAGATCACTCTGAAAGTACTAATATCTTTGTTTCAATCTGCCGCACAACATGTCAGAGGGTATTTTCACAATCACTTTTACCAACCACCTCCTTTGGTATTGTCGTCACCAAGCCAGGCGGTAACTTGAGAACAAGGTGACATAGGATTTTAACATTTATGCAATAGGTGCATCTATTAAAAATCTTTGATGTCAGTGAATTTCAGTGATCTTGACCTCAATGTCAAAGCCAGAGATCAAGTTTTCTGAAAATATTATAAAAAAATAAAATAATATAAAGAATTCCAAACATGACATCTTGAGAACCATGAATCGTGAGATTTTCAAATTCCTCCTATTAATTAAATTACTGAAAAATCTTGTGCGACTTTGAATTCCGGTGACCTTGATCTCAAGGTCAGAGGCCAGCTTTTCTGAAAATCACCCAGGATTTTCACATTTATACCGCAGGTGCATCTACTACGAGGCTGAGGGATAACACTGGTGGCCACCAGTATTTGCATTTCTCCTCTCCTCTATCCACAGTTGATCACACAGTATAATCGGTTGTATAAGTGTTTAGAGTGAACTGATTTATTATTTATCCTGTTTGTATTCCTTTTAGAGGCTAAGCTAAATACAGACTTTTCTGCAGTCTGTAATAATAAACTCAAATTTTGGACCTTAATTTGGCACATTATCATTCATGCCTTATTAAAGGGCCTGTCTTTTAATAGGCTCTTTAATATCTTTTTTTTAAATTGATTTTTTTTTTGCTTTGTACCTTCTAACTGTTGCTATGACCCTGTTTTTGGAGAGGCTGCCACCTTGATCATACTAGATCATACAATTATGGAAAAATATTTTGTCTTCTTCAACATTCTGATGGCAGATAGTATGTGTTTTATTGTCTTTTTCTGTTGTCGGTGTAACATCAGTAGATGGTCACACAGTCTGAACATTAGAAAAACTTAAGACAAAGCAGTCGGTGCTACTCGTTCACCCCTGATACTGTTTAACAAACCTCATTTATTTGTATGTACTTGTACATACTTTGTATATAATCATTTGCATATACATTTTGAACACATGTAATATAGAGGTGCTTAAAAATGAATCTGGCTGGATTTTAACACTATGAGTTGCATTAATAATGCATGATGAGGGGAAAAAGTTAAAATCTAATGTAAATGTCTAAAATATTAATGACAAACTCATAATATAATAATAAGGAGAAAACATAGCACACATACATACAGACAGCTCATATTGTTATAGGCATCCACGCATGCAAACCTACATCTCCAGCCCTTCACCACCCACATGCACCACCAGCTCGATGAGCATAGCCAGGCCAAAGGTGTGCACTGGTGGCTGACAGACTAGTCACACTGTGGAGCTTCAGTGGTCCTGCTAATGGGCCACGGTTATTCCGGATGATTCAGAAGAGGTGTGGAGGCTTCCATATACTGGAGCAGACTGCAATATGGTAGTCATTTAATACTGCTACATGTCTGTCTATTAACACATTTCTCCTATATAGAGAATTTTAATGTAATATAACTACAGTCCATTTTAAGCCACTCTCCTTTTGCTTCCAAGATTAACACACATTGGGAAATGAACTAGCATGAATGTGCAATTTACACAGAGGGCGTAATGACTGACTTAGATGGACTCTTTTCACCTTCACCTCAGAGTTTAGGTCAACTCCATCCAAATCTAATTAGTAGTTCTGCCAGTTCTTCCTGACATGCAGCTTTTTTTCCTGTTGAAGAGGCAGCTGACTCATCTGTCCATCTGCCTGCCTTTCCGACATCTAACAGCCTAAAGGGGAAGACTTATTGATGGCACTCTGGCTTATAGCTACATCCAAAGTCAGATGACTAACTGCTGATGCTGACAGACCTACTATGAAATTACAGAAAGGGAAAGTGACGGCTCAGAATCTTACAAGTAATTACCAGCAATGTTAGATCTGGCTGATGCAACTCTGCAAATCTCTGACATAACTGCTTAGGACAGACGCTTACTCAGGTTGTAATAATTTTGTAATAACTGTTTTTCGCTCAACATGAAGAAAAAAAATATACCTATACAAAAATGTGGCTATACAAAAATTCATGGAGCTGGTTTGGTCTGTGTCCGTCTATGTACAGTGAATTATTACACATGGTTGAAGTTCATAACACTTTTCAAACCACCATAATTTACTTGCACAACAGAGCTGATCAGGACAGAGGTGCCAGCACAAGAGTTTGCAAAATAGTACTACACACATATTTTTTTTATTTATTTATTTTATTTTTTGCAAGGCATTTAAGGGGCATGAAAGGCAAAAAAGTACAGTGGCTTGCAAAAGTATTCGGCCCCCTTGAACTTTTCCACATTTTGTCACATTACAGCCACAAACATGAATCAATTTTATTGGAATTCCACGTGAAAGACCAATACAAAGTGGTGTACACGTGAGAAGTGGAACCAAAATCATACATGACTCAAAGCTACTGTAGGTAACAGTGAGGTGAAATCATGTGAAGAGCTTTAGCATCTATTAGATTGAGATCTGGTGACTGTGGAGGCCATATTAGTACAGTGAACCCATTCAGTTGAGTCTTTTCCTGTTTTATTTTGGTGATTGTTAATCTCTGTGTTTAGTTTAAATTCCTTTAGAGTCATTATGTGTGTTATCCCCAGCTGTGTTCCCACCTGTTATCAATCCCCTTATTATCCTGTGTGTTTTTATATTGTCTGAGTCTCCTCTTGTCCATTGTCATGTTGTCCCTCTTGGTTGTGAGTTTTCCTGCCCCATGGTTTCCTAAAGACTCTTTGTTTTTGTATTTCTTGCTCTGCAAATGCTGAAACTTTTGTGTTCTTTTAAGTTAACAGCATTAAAGCTGATTTTTGAGATTATCGATGTTTCCTGAGTCCTGCATCTGTCTGCCAGCACAGCCATTTAATGAGTGGAACCTGGTGTGGTCTTCTGCTGCTGTAGCCCAGCTGCTTCAAGGTTCGACATGTACATTCAGAGATGCTCTTCTGCATTCCTTAGCAGTAATGTGTGGCTATTTGATTTGCTGTTAGCTGTTCCAGCTCAAAGCAGTCTGGCCATTTTTCTCTGACCTCTAACATCAACAAGGCATTTTAGCCCAGAGACCTTCTGCTCACTGGATATTTTTCTGTCTGTACAAACACTAGAGATGGTTGTGTGGGAAAATCCCAGCAGATCATCAGCTTCTGAAACACTCAGACCAGCCCATTTGTCACCAACAAGTCACTTAAATCACCTTTCTTCCCCATTCAGATTCTCAGTTTGAACTTCAACAGGTCAACTTGATTATGCCCCCAAATGTGTCGGGTAGCTGCAATGTGATCGGCTGTAACATGCAGCTGAGTGATGTTCTGGACAACCAAAAGCCAGAATACAAATGGCATCATAGAAAATTTGGATTGACAGGAGGAAACAACTCAAACACAGCTATGCAGCTAAAGGTGAAATCTGTAGACACAATTTACTGTGAGAAAGTTTCAGTTAACTTTATATTAACAACACGCCATCCTAATGTTCACATCCCAAAATGTTGCAAATATTGCTTGTGAGAAGCAGCAGCTGTATCTGTTACATTAGCAGCCTCTTGTAATTAGTTTTCAGTCTGTCAGAATGTAATGTGTATGCAGCACTAAAAGCAGTCTATGTTGAAGTCATCTGATTGGCATCGAGAACCTCAGCGTTTTTAAGGTATCGATTTCCTCTGAAATGATTAATCTTGCCAAATATATGTACAAGAAGGACCATTTCAAAAATAACATTGCCCTTGAAAATACTTGTAGGCTACCGAATACAAAACAAAGGCTTTCTTAAGACACAGTCTGCTTCAAAAGGATTTACTTTAGAGCTCCTTGAGATGTAAATGATGCAGTACTGTTGTTCTCTGCTGTCATGCATTTGCCATTTCCATGTCCTATGCTTTCACCAGCCTCAACAATACAACATTTATGAATTTGGTATAAATTAAGTCGGAGCTTTTGCTGTGGCGCCTTCCTCATGTATTTCTTACATAGTCTTTAAAAGTATGTTGCAGTAGCGTCGAAAACAGCAATTATATCACATAATGGCTTTTATGCAACAGGCCAACTACGCTCTTTAATTCCAGAAAAGAAATGTGTGCAGTTCAAGTCATCCGGTTTCAGTGCTTCACATCCATCCTGCAAGCAACTTTGACATTTCCTGGTGTTATCAGGAAGAAAAGAGTTTACTGTGCACTTCTTCATATGTTTATAGGCAATGTATTCCATTGGGTTTGCTGTCAACCCCACACACCATATGCTCTGAATGCTGAGAACTCCAGTTTCTGAATCACCTTATATCCCAGGTAAAACAGTTTTACCACAAGCAATAAAGCCAAGGTTGGAAGTCTTCTTTTTAACCACCATGGAGGTGGACAAAATTGTTCAGGAAGACATCTCTGCTTAAAATAACCCTGGCACCTTCTTTTACAAGAACTGATCTGTAGCGGCACATCCTCGGCACTGGGGATAATTGATTTCTTGCACACAGTACTAGTGCAAGGTGGGCTTCTGTCTTTGTTATCATCACTGGTTGTCTAGCAATTGCAGTCGTTTCCCAGCTGCAGAAGTTCTTTTTGTTTTTCTTGTGAGTTCTTGCAGTTCTTAGATCTACTGCCATTAAATCTGTTTCCCATCTCCTCGCTCCAAAACTTCAGCTGGAGGAAATGTATTGCTTGTGGGTTTAAACATATCATATGGATCTATAAGCATGTGCATCTGGTGTGTTTTATCATTGTTGTTGTTTTATCATCTGTAGGGAGGAAATTAAGTTTTGTATGTGTTTGGAACCAGTTTCTTGGATCACCGTGATCAATCAAGTTGGTGAGATAATTTGAACACCAATAGCATGATGTTAAAATCTGTTTTAGCAAAAGAAGTTACCCAACAGCATTTGACCAGATAATGAGGAAGCAGGCAATAACTTATCCAGTACTCATTCATTAATGTATACAGAAATAGAGACATGCATGGCCACTGTGTTTCCATTTCACCATAAAAAATGTCGCTCTGAGTTTGATCGCCATAATGAGGTTTACAGATATGTTCCTTTCCCCTTTCTTTCTTTGCTCTTGTCAGAGGCATCATTTTTTAAAGGTGTGAAAGATATAAGTTCAGAATCTGAAAAGATGCCAAAACAATCTGCAAATACTTTTACAAAGTGGCAAAGCTACACAAACTTGCTCCTGGTAATCCATAAACATCTTCAGAGAGTAAAACTTCAGCGTAGTTGCAAACTTTCATTGAGCAGTTCTCTGGAACATATCCAAAAGAATCGAATCCAAAAGAGCCCCACATTCATTTAAAAATAGCAGTTTTTTCAGAAAAAAAATGTACAGATAAAAGGATAAGTGCGCTTTTATGCTGACTGCTCACCCCCCATCACACGTGTGCCCGCATGTGACAAAACTGATGTCATTGTTTTGGTGTCGCTTCAGCCAGTCGTGCACCTCTCGACACACATAAAGAGACCAGCAGATGTTATATAAAGAACACAGTACAATGGTACTTGACAGAAAAATCCCAAAATAACTATTTCAGATTGTGAAAGCATATTTATTTGTCATTACATTAGTTTATATTATAAGAGTGCAGTCAACCAGCAAGAAAATAGTCAGTTTTAATGCCACCGTGTATTTGAGGGCAAAGGGGTCACTTCTATGAAGCCAACAACATGATACATGCTGGAAATAAAATTTCTCATTTATGTTTTCATGATTTCCTACACTCTAAAATTTCTGTCCATAAAATATGTCTTCAGTGTTACCTGTGGCCATATTTTGATTAGAGTCACATTAGTGATAGTAAAACATCGCATTAATGTGAAAGTGTTCAATCCTGCAAACACTGACTTTAAACTTAAACTGTAATCTGAAAAAAATGTGAGAATGTGACAGGAAATATATATTTCTTTGTCAGCTTTGATGAATTTGAAGACTAAATCTCTCATGTGTGCATGAGGATACACACATGGATCTTGTGGGTAGCCCATGAAGGTGCAGGTATAATTAAAGCAGAGGAAAGACTATTGCAAAAAGCAGATGCAACAAACACAATTTCAGTTCTTTTTAAAAATTTTGCCAAACCCAGATTAGGTTTCATTCATTCTCGGTCAGTCTCATTTGTGACTTCTTACAGACAGATCTGTATGTTACCTCTAAAAATGTCAAGTGATGAAAAATCACCCTTCAGGTTTCAGCGTCATTGATCTGTCTCTATGGCTAAAACTACACCATGTGTGTAACTTGATGAGAGCAATACCAGTACTAGCTTCCAAGATATTTTGCATCCCTCAGCTTACCATAAACAAAGTGTCAGGGGTCCGAGATGCAGTTAAAGTGACGGACTGGAGCTTCAAAGCCTGTGTAATGATCTGTAGGGATGAGGATTATATAAGGAAGGTGTGTTGTATGGATGGATAGTGAATCTCTGTGGTTTGCGTAGACATGCAGGCTGGTAGAGTATGTATATATGTATGTGTGTTTGATTGAATATTTGTGTTTTTCAGTGTAAGTTGACCTAACGCTGTTTCCCTGAAAGCGCTCAACAGACACAGTCCAGTCCTGTAAAGAGCTCCTGTCTAATCTCCGCTGTCCCTGTTCCTGGGCATTTGGAAACACTCATTTATAAAACATGCTCCTTGACTCTACCCGGCATTTCACAGTGCAGTCATTTCAACAACTGTAGAAACAAAACTGGGATATCTAAATATCATGTACCATATTATCACTGTTTTTCATTTTTTGATGTATGAATTTTAAAAAGTTAAAATAAAACTGGGAGCACAGCATAGCGTTACAGCATGCAGGTTCTTGAGAAATGCTCCTCTGGCAACAGTGAAGGAAGAAAAGAGATCAAAGGCAGTGGAAATGTCTACTATAAAGGATTTTCTTAATTTAGCAGTTAAAGCTATAATTTGTGTTAGTGCTGTACTTTAAATCTCCATTAGAAGGTTTTAATGATTACTTCAATGATGGGCTCTTGGGACTGATTTTAATGTTAAATGCAAATTAGACCAGTTTTTTTTTTCAATGACGCCAGGAGTATAGAGCCACTAAAAAGTAGAAATATCACAACCAAAACAATAGGCAGACTCCTTCAGATATGCTCAATAATTCATAGATAGATTCAGGGATGAAGTAAGTCAGGGACATAGGACAAGAGAAATTCTAATTTCACACATTTTTGACCTGAATTATAGATCAAATATCCTTTGTTCCAAAGCAGCATAGTAATTTTTTAATTTTACCTGTATGTCTCTGCAATTCTTGATATTCCTGACTTAAAGAGTGTGTTCACCAGTAGCACCAGTGCTACTGGCAAACCAGGCTGCTTTAAAAGACATGTCAGACTGAATATGCCATGTCTGTGCAAAGCATAACAACATGCCATGTTAAGCCTATATGAGACATCATCTGACACACATGAGATAATAATAATAATATACCCAAGTGCATGCCAGCTTTCATATACAAAGTAAATGTTGTGACAGGCTGTGAAGTTTATAAGTTGAAGATTTAAATAAACAAACTGGAATGATAGCATCAATTATTAAAGTCACGTGGTTGCCATGGGCACAGTGGTGTGCGGCGTTCACACTGTTTGAAAGGTCTTATGGCTCCTGGCACATGGTTCTGTTTACATTGATGTTCCTGCTCCATGACAAACAGGCCGACCTATCTTTATGACTATTTGTTATTCTGCTGGAAGTTATTACAGTTTGTCACTGCCAGCAACAACTTCCTTTAGTTTATTCTTCACTCTCCAACAAATTCTTTGCTATCGCATCCCCATAATAAAATATTTGTAACTGTGCATGCCATTCTAGACTTTATTATGTATACATGAATACAATACCACAGGGGATATGCACTTATTAACCTCTGGGAGTGTGTGGTGTTATTCAGCATCACACAGTACAACGTAGCTGTTGCCTTTTTCCTTTTTTTCCTCACTGGTTCCAGGAATTCAAGATGCCCTATATACACACTCTTTTCTCAATTGTTAGCTCAGCTTAACTCTTTAAAATTCTAATTCACTGGAAGGGAGTCTATAACGATGTTTTTATTTAAGATTGACCGATAGTGCCAGACATGCTCAGTAGATTAAATATACCATTGTCTTGTGGGAATATGCTGCAGTTATTATATATATGGGACAAGGCCAACAATAAATTTCACTACTGTAGCAAAGTCTCTTGCCAGAAAACAATTCCTCTCAGTTTCACACAGACACACAAAAAGAAGTCATGAAATCAATTTATAGACCAAAATGTATTCTAAACTTTTGACTCATCAAAGTAGCCACCTTTGGCAGATACAACAGCTGAACACACCCATGGTTCTCCTCATACAGTAGAATTCAAAATGCAAATATTAGAAATCAAAATAATAGAAATCAAATATTCTTCAGAAAGTTCTTCCCATATCTGTTACAGAAGTCTGTTACACTCTGTACAAGTCACCGACCCTGGATCCAGCAAAACAACCCCAGACTACACTTCCTCCTCCATGTTTGATAGTTGATGCCACACACTGTGGAACAATCCTTTCGTCTACTCGACGGCGTGCAAAGATGAACCGAAGATTTCAAATTTGGATTCATACCTTCTTCTAGCTTTCTTGCTGCAACTTGTCCTGTCAAACCTGCAGCTCGAAGTCTTCTCTTCACAGTAGAAACTGAGACTTGCTTACTACGACCACTATTAAGATGTGCTTGAAGCTGTTGTCCTGTGAGCAGCCTATCACGCAAGCTGTTAACTCTCAGAAACTTGTCCTCTTATTCATTTGCTGCTTTGGGTCTGCCAGACCTCTTCCTGTCAGAGTTTGCCCCAGTTTCTGAGTGCCACTGTACTCACCGACCCCTTGACTTTCTTTGCAATTTCTCTGTAGGAAAGACCTACAATTTTAAGTGTTATAATGGCCTGTCTCTCTTCCATTGTTAATTGCCCTTTTCTTTTTTGTAGCAACACACTACTTTCTGCAATACAATACTGTTCAACTGATGCTCATGAGGGTATGGTACCACAGTGTGTTCCAACACTGCTTTTACACAGACAGAGGGAGTTGTAAGTAATCCAGAAAAGTTGGAACAACAGTAAGAATTGGTAGCACCAGCTTTCAAGGCTTGATCAACCTCCATTGCTGCAGAACAGCTTTAAATTGTTAACCCATTTTTTGTTCCCTGAAAAAAGGCTTTTTTGTATAATTCTGAAATGTACATTATTTTTCAGTTTTGAGTAACCTTACCTTTTTTTTTAAACCTCTGGCAGTTCACCGCTTACCTTTGTACCATTTCAAGCTATTCATTAGACTTGAATGAGTTGAATTGCAATAAATAACTGGAAAAATTGGCGTGTTCTAAAACCTTTGACTGGTAGTGTATAGATGCTGCTGCTAGCTTGCTAGAATCTTGCTAGAAGCGAGCTTTCCTTTTTGCTAAAGCATATATTTAGGGCTGGACCAGGTGTCCCTGAATCCTCCCTTAGTTATGCTGCAATAGACGTAGGCTGCCGGGGGATTCCCATGATGCATTGAGTTTTTCTTTTCCAGTCACCTTTCTCACTCACTATGTGTTCATAGACGTCTCTGCATTGAATCATATCTGTTATTAATCTCTGTCTCTCCTCCACAGCATGTCTTTATCCTGTTTTCCTTCTCTCACCCCAACCGGTCGCAGCAGATGGCCGCCCCTCCCTGAGCCTGGTTCTGCCGGAGGTTTCTTCCTGTTAAAAGGGAGTTTTTCCTTCCCACTGTCGCCAAAGTGCTTGCTCATAGGGGGTCATATGATTGTTGGGTTTTCTCTGTATCTATTATTGTACGATCTACTGTACAAATATTA